>JXSR01S004213.1:189024-203335 GCA_000969725.1 Ophiothrix spiculata
AGAAATAAAAATGTGATTTGGTGAAAAAACTGCAAAATTGACAATGAAGTTTAATTATAAAATGCATCTACCTTTTTGAAGATAATACAGCATTGAACTTGTGTCTTTCCTACACAGTGAACAACAAACATTCAATATTTAATATATGTCTTCTTCAAGTCTTCAATTTATTTAACTGCTTGAAGTGACTATAATCTGGTCCTAGAGTTGATGACGTATTTTGATATACGGTCACGGTACCGGGAAGGATTCCTCTACTCTTATTTCGAACAGCCGTAGCTTAGCCCGTGACGTTTGTTTACATCCAACAGTGTGTCACTTCAGATGGGACCGACTTCTTTACGTGCCCTCCGAAGCACGAAGCAAGTAGAGTAAAGTTTCTTGCTTAAGGAAACAAGGAGACGTGCCGGGCCAGGGATTCTATCCCACAACAGATGACTTGCATGTGATTATGAGTCCAACACTCTACCCACTCGGCCACGCTCCCCTCTAGCATGTATAAGTTATAATAGTGTATTAAAAATAATTTGGCTGATTTAAATTTGATTAGAAATACCATAAAATTCAATTCATGGCCTAAATTCCCCAGCCCCGGTTAAAGGTACATGGTCCGATTTTTCAAATTTTAGTTTTCACTGTCATATGAAAGACCACGCCACTTAAGAAGTTTATTTCAAACTTCAATTAAATCGGAACAACCATTTTGATTTTATGAGCAATTGTATTTTCCAATTGCCTATACTTTAATGTGTCCGTAATTTTATGGTTACCATTATTGAACACGTTTTCACTTATATTTCCAAAACGCGACACTTTTCAGCCGTAAAATTTCACATGAGTAATGAGAAAAATATGAGGAATATTTTGGTACCAAAATCTCAGAAAGTTTGAAAAAATGCCGACCCAATCGAATAGGGCTCCTTTTATTCTGTCAAAATCCACATTTTCAGCTACCCTTGTCCAAAATTTGTTGCAAATCTAAACCCTCAGCAAAGTTGTTTGCTTTTCTTCAGAAAAATGAGACTACTCAGATATCTAAAAAAATTATTGTGAAAAAAGTCAAAATGTGAAATATCAAAACATTTTGCACCCTTCGCGCGAATATTCAGTAAAAATTTGCCAATTTTGCGCAACTTTCAAGAATTTTAATTTTCACTTATATCTACAAAACGCGACACGTTTCAGCCGTAAAATTTCACATGAGTAATGAGAAAAATATGAGGAATATTTCGGTACCAAAATCTCAGAAAGTTTGAAAAAATGCTGACCCAATCGAATAGGGCTCCTTTTATTCTGTCAAAATCCACATTTTCAGCTACCCTTGTTCAATATTTGTTGCAAATCTAAACCCTCAGCAAAGTTGTTTGCTTTTCTTCAGAAAAATGAGACTACTCAGATATCTAAATAAATTATTGTGAAAAAAATCAAAATGTGAAATATCAAAACATTTTGCACCCTTCGCGCGAATATTCAGTAAAAATTTGCCATTTTTGCGCAACTTTCAAGATATTTAACATTTTGTAGCTGAAATCAGATTTTTTTCATGCGCTACGCGTGCATAACAAAATATCATAATTTTCCTCTGACCATTTTTACTCAAAAGAAAAATTTTGATTTAAAAAAAATTAGCCGTCCTCCCCCTGTAATTTTCACCTTCCGCCTCCACTGAGTGCACCCCACTAAAAACAAATGTGGCTACAGGTCTGTGTAGTAAATATAGTACTTTGCCCAAGTTACATTAAAATTGTCATATTTAGACATACATTTAAATACTACGTTTTGCTTACCTTGCATTAGGGACATCGTCGGAACATGTCAATCTCATTCTTATCAGACATCTAAAAACAAAACGGGAATATATATGAGAGTGAAAAAAACCCAACAGAGGTGGTGGAATGGGGCGGTAATTGAGACCTGCATGTCAGCAAAAACACATAATCAGAGTGGGGTTTTTAATGGTTTGGTGTGATATGCACATGAGTTTATCGGGACTGGCCAAGATTCTTCCCACTAATTTTTTACCAACATATTTTTTTTTTTCATGAATTGGCAGAACATGTTTATAGTAATATAACCTACATTTTCCATGATTTTGAGGAATATTGGAGATAATTGCAATTCTTTACCTGCTTTAATTTTTTTCACAGCGAAAAAAAAAGAAGATATGAAACAGACCTGAAACTGAATCTTCAAAAAAAGAGCTGAAAACTGTCAAATTCTGCACCAAAGAGCTTAAATTTGGCTGATTATAAAGAAAAACAGCTGAAAATGTAATAAAAAAAGAGCTTAAATCAGCTGAAAAGTTTCAGGTCTGGTGAAAACAAGTGTTTCTAGTTTCAAAATTTAAAAAGATTTTGTTTCTACACATGTGATGGGTAAACAATTATTTTTGATGAAATTGATTCTCTTCTAATATGTATTATATTATCTCTAAGAGTTTTGTTTGATTTTTTATCTGGTAAATCCAGATCTGAGGTACAAATTTAGGATTCAGAAAACACAAGATAGTCACATCACCATCAAAGAATGATATATTGCAAATTAGTTATCTCTCAATTTGAGCCATTTCTGTGGACGGTTTTGTACTTTTTTGGATAATACTACACTTTTAAGGTTAATTTAGAGCATTTCCATAAGTTTTTAATTCTAAGTGGAATCTAGGCTAGTCCCTTTAAGGTATAAAAAGCAAGAAACCGTTGAAAATGAAAATATGGTATCAAAATCACACAAATCATACATCAAAAGGGTGTCTTAAATCCCAGGCGTCTATTTGTTTTGTGCCATGTTTATCTATCATAAGAATTCACAAAAGCACAATGATTTTTTAGCCAAACAATTTTTTTTCACAATACTTTTTATTCAGTGTAGAAAATGTACGTAAGGCCAAAAAAAATAAATTGTTGTGTTGCCCTCAAGTGGGATTTCTGAAAAATTGAGTCGGTCGGAAAATATCTTTTTTTTATTATTTTTTTTTAAAGTACCTAAAGTATTTTTTTTTTTGCCTAATGCAACACAGGTTTCAAAAAACAGCTAAATGGTATAGGTATTTTTGGTCAAATTCCATGGTATCAGAGCAATTATCATTTCTGGTATTTCAAGTGTCAAATAGCAAAACCAATTGTCAATACAATGAAAATATACAGATCAAACGTCCACCTAAAAACACTAATATCACAGCAGGTAATTCAAATGTCCAGAATAGAAAGGGTCAGTTTATAGTTGAGCTACAACACATTTTGGTGCAACAAGTCTTTGTAATCTTATAATCTGATATATAACTCATAACTTGATGATGATCAATCACTTGCATTTTGTTTGATGTCAAATATTTGGTGGTTTATAACACCAAGCATCAGTATTGATTAGAAGATGCATTGGAATTAAGGTAATAACAAAGACTTGTTGCACAAAATATCTGGTAGCTTGAAAGAACCATAAACTGACCCAAACTGTTGTACAATCTTGTGCTTATCAGAGCATGATTTGTCTGGTGGGTAATTCAAATGTTCCATAGGTGAATCACAGATCATTTTGACCAGTGCAAGTAAGTTGCAAAGAATCCTGCCTCACCAAAATATCTCTGATGCTGATAAACAGCAAATATACAATGTCTTCAACAAAGACTATGATGAAGTGGCAAGATTTCTTTGAATTCAGAGAAACGCGACTTACAAAATCACATGTTGAGCTGAGGATAGAGATGGGATATACTGCAGTGGCCATAGTTGAACATCCAGAATTTATGTTAATGCAAATTAATGCTGAACTCAGAGTCCGTCTTCCCAATTCTCCACACATATCAAGAACCACGCTGAGGATAGAGATGGGATATCACTAATACTGCATTGGCCATAGTTGAAGAAAATCCAGAATTAATGTTAATGCAAATTAATGCTGAACTCAGAGTCCGTCTTTCCAATTCTCCACACATATCGAGTACCACGCTGAGGATAGAGATGGGATATCACTAATACTGCATTGGCCATAGTTGAAGAACATCCAGAATGTATGTTAATGCAAATTAATGCTGAACTCAGAGTCCGTCTTCCTAATTCTCCACACATATCGAGTACCACGCTGAGGATAGAGATGGGATATCACTAATACTGCATTGGCCATAGTTGAAGAACATCCAGAATTTATGTAAATGCAAATTAATGCTGAACTCACAGGTTCGAATTCCCAATTCTCCACACATATCGAGTACCACGCTGAGGATAGAGATGGGATATCACTAATACTGCATTGGCCATAGTTGAAGAACATCCAGAATTTATGTAAATGCAAATTAATGCTGAACTCACAGGTTCGAATTCCCAATTCTCCACACATATCGAGTACCACGCTGAGGATAGAGATGGGATATCACTAATACTGCTTTGGCCATAGTTGAAGAACATCCAGAATTTATGTTAATTAATGCAAATTAATGCTGAACTCAGAGTCCTTCTTCCCAATTCTCCACACATATCGGGTACCACGCTGAGGATAGAGATGGGATATCACTAATACTGCATTGGCCATAGTTGAAGAACATCCAGAATTTATGTAAATGCAAATTAATGCTGAACTCAGAGTCTGTCTTCCCAATTCTCCACATATATCGAGTACCACGCTGAGGATAGAGATGGGATATTACTAATACTGCATTGGCCATAGTTGAAGAACATCCAGAATTTATGTAAATGCAAATTAATGCTGAACTCAGAGTCCTTCTTCCCATAACTCTCAACACATATCGAGTACCACGCTGAGGATAGAGATGGGATATCACTAATACTGCATTGGCCATAGTTGAAGAACATCCAGAATTTATGTTAATGCAAATTAATGCTGAACTCACGAGTCCGAATTCCCAATTCTCCACACATAACGCTAGCCAATGTTCTAAATCTAATTGTGACAAAAAACTTAGAAAGGCGTAATACTGATACAGTCAAGAGAATATGCCTTTAGTATGATAGTAAGCTAATGAATAATGACCTTCAAATGGAGCTCATATACATAGATGAGTCAGGATTCAATCTGTGGACAAAAAGGACTCAAGCAAAAATTCAGACGAGGATAAAGAACCGTAGGAGTCGTTGCTGCTGGTCCTGGACGTTTGCTGTAAGCAACCGTAGGTCATGTCTACCATGACTTTATTGAAGGCGGAATGAACAGGGACAGATTCAACCATTTTCTTGAAATTGTTCCCTTTGTTGCATGAGTCGGGATCTAATCTGTGGACAAAACAAACACAAGAAAAGGGCAGACGAAGATAAAGAGCGATAAGAGTCGTTGCTGGTGATCCAGGATGTCTGCTGTTAGCATCCAGAGGTCATGTCTACCATGACCTTAATTATTGAAGGTGGAATGAACGGGGACAGATTTGACAATTTTCTTGTAAATATTCCCTTGGTTGCATGGTGGAACATATGTCTCCTATTAGCACAATAGGCAAACCTGCCCAATCATGTTGATGTCAGGTCCATTCCAACCTACTCTCCATTCCTGGATATAGTTGAGAACTGTCTCTCCACATGGAAGGCACCTGTAAAGAGAATTGGCCAATGTCCGTGATGAGGCCACACACAGAATGCATGGCTACATTAGCCCAGACTGCTGAGCAAGTACATCCCAAAGTAGCCTGACCCAGCAGGATAATCTTCCCAATTCATGACGAAAGCTTTTGAGTCATACGAAAGGGCTTGACGCAATTGTCTTGCATCATGATGCAGAAAAATATTGAGTCATACAATTCAAAAATAGATGTAGTACAGTGAATTAAATGATGAACAAAAAATGCATCAGGGCCTCTATCATTATAGAGACTACTTCAAAGGAGGTAGTTAAGAGTTTTTCCATATAATTTTGCCTCATGACTCAAAATGCATTTCGTCATGGTTCTTGCATCACAGCCTTCCGAATGTCGGAAGTTATTAAGTCATGTATTGGGAACAAAGCCTAATCATTTTATTTGATGTCAGTCAAACTTGCACATGAAACAGGGATAGTGTGATTAGGTAAAGGATAATGAAAACATTGTATAAAAATGGAATTGACTTACCTTATTGTTACTTCAATGTGTAATAAAACAAAAAACAACACTGATATAGACTTACGTTTTTGTTACTTCATTGTAAAAAAGAAACCGAAATTGACTTCCTTTGTTGTCACTTCAGGGTGGAAAATGAAACTTTTTGACTTCAAGCCAAAAATCATCTTCTTTATTCAACCATTAAAGCAGGTTTTTCAGTTAAACATTTGTGACGTGGTACGTGAGAAGTATTTCCCACACAGAAATTGGGAAGTTTTCTTACTCCGTGCATAAATTCAAAAATGTCACAAATGTTACCAAAAAGTTACACCAAAACCCGGGCATTAGAATTTCCTACCACTTTAAGAAATTATTTGTAAATATGTTACCCATCATGTATGTAAAGCGCAATACAAAATTTGCTAACAAGTCGGAGAATTTTTACTGTTAAGTCATTTAGAGCAAAAAATATTTCGGTGATGTCACAAATGTTACCGAAGTAACATGAACTTTATTCACGATTTTGACATTAATTCAATTTCCAAACACCTACATGTACATGTTTTGACCCCACCAGTTAGCACTATTGTCTCCTCTGCTCATTTAGGTGACTTTTTGTATCTTTCAACATTGCGTACAATAAATGAAGAGAAAATCCAATAATATGATTTAGTGTCCATGGACAGGTTGCTGAAACATCGCAAGAGTGGAAATCAAATCTAGTGATATAAGCATCTGTCTGAGAGGCCAAATTGTTTCCACAGACAGGAGGAAAATGCAAAATGTGAGGCTGCATAAGGCACGGTTCCCAGTTCATGACGGAATGTCTTCCGACATACGAAAGGGCTTGACGCAAGAGCCATGACGAAATGCATTTTGAGTCATGACGCAAAAATATTAGGAAAAATGCATAACTATCTTCTTTGAAGTGGTCTTTATAATAAAAGAGGCCCTTGCGGAATTTTTCTGCATCGTTCGATACACTACAATACATCTTTTTTTGAATCATGACTCAATATATATCTGCATCATGATGCAAGACAATTGCGTCAAGCCCTTTTGTATGACTCAAAAGCTTCCGTCATGAATTGGGAACCGTGCCTAACTCATAGGGTTAGGCTAAACTCCATCTCCACATAAATTTTTCACTACCAAACATTTGGTTGTGATGTCAAAATGACCAGTGACTCCAAGTAAAATGACTTCAACACGTGACCACGTTGTTTTCCCCGGCTCGATTAAGGGCTAACCACGTCATTTCTATTGGCATCGCATAGTACAACACATTGCAGTGCACTTTAACTATATGTGATGACTCACACCAAGTCTCACACCGAAAGGGGGGACTTTGGTTCTGATATCAAAAGTGAGTTTTTGGCATCATGTGAAAGCTTAAAGTTTCACTAGTAATTTGGTACCTCAAAAATTTCGATACAACAATCCATTGCGAAGATATGGCTATTTTAGTAAAAGCGTGTTGATCACTTTTCAAAAATAGCAATTGGAGAAAACAGGCATTAAAGTTTGGGTTTGTGAAAGCATCAATTTTATTGATTACTATTCAACTATACACAAAATCTCCTTAGCAACGGGTACTTAGGAGCACTCAATCATCATCAATTTTGACACAGACATTGTCAAGATACATATCTTTAATTATATACCTAGGACAGTCGGTCAGAGAAGTGAAAATTTGAGCTGAGAAAACGGCCTGTTTTCGAGGATGTTTTTTCTTCCGATCACAAAATTGCGAAAAGGAGATTGACACAGTGTTAGAAAATTTTCATGAAATCATCTTTTTTTGCAATTTTATAGAGAATATCACAAAATCTCAAATTCACCCCCGACAAAAGTTTTACCACTTCTCAATTTCAAAGCATGATATCTCAGTCTGCAGATTGTCGCAAAGTCCCCCTTTTCGGTGTGAGTCATAACATATGTTCCAAAGGTTGGACTGTTAAAAGAGCTGTATGATACTATTTTTTCGTATCCAATGGAAGATTTCGTATCACATAGAACTTTGAAATTTTATGCAATACAGAAATATCTATTTTACTTATTAACCAAAGAAATTGTTGTATTTTTACTACTGAGTGATAAATGATGTACAGGTTTCAAATAATAAACACATACCTCAGTGAAGTGAGTACTTGCTGGTGGTCTGTAGATAGTTCTGCTACCTTCTCCAACGATTGTATCCCAACAGCATGGTTATTCAGCTATCAAAAACAAGAATAAGCAAAAAGAAGCAAAAAAATGTATTGTAAAATAATAGCATATAATAAGACCCTGAATTGCTTAAATTGAAAATACAAAACATTAAATATATCATCTCCTGATTACTGGTTGATTTGGCTCCTCGGTTGTTGCTAACCCAGAGAATTTGAAATGGTGATCGGTTTGGTCATGGGTTCACAGCCCAGCCCAGCCAAGCCCAGCATGAGCAAGTACCTTGGCCAAGGTTATTTGAGGACTATTTTGATACATGAACTGCCCTTTTTAGGTATGATTAAATAATTAATAATTCTGGAAAGTGGACGTAAATTGAAGTTTACAAAATTTGCAACAAAATGATGGTTCACAACCTTAACAGGATAAATATTAAAATAAAACATGGGCTAATTGATTCCTCATAGGCTCACACACTTAAGAAATCTGCTGAATTCTACAGACTTACCATGTCAAATCTGGCACTGATAATATGGTTTTTGAAATGATAGGCATCACCACTCTGACCACTGCAATGAAAGGTTTCCTGTTTTTGACAAGAATAAAGTGAAAGATGGGAAGCAGAAAATACGTACCTTCATCGCAAGCTGAGCTGCAAGACATACCAGGCTGAGTATTTCATCTTGGTTGCAGGAATTCAAGTCTTGCAATGTGGCAAGCTTTTCTATGCACTTGATGGCTGAAAATATAGGAAAGACAAGAGATTAAGGTTCTTGTTAATAGTTCAAGTCAAGTCAAGTCAAGTCAAGTAAAACTTTATTACTCCATAAATGGAAATTCTGCACATAATGAAAGCATATATACATCAAAGAAACAATTACATATTACAGACAATATTTTGTGCCCCTTTAAAACTGAGAATTTTGAGTTTTTATAACCTGCGGAACAAAGGAGGATACATATCGGCCAGTCACGGCAGACGGCAAACGCATGCGACCAGATCTTGAAATCAGCTGACCCGCGAGCCGATCATGCAGCGGATGACTAGCATCACACATTACCTCTGCTAGCTTTTTAATTAGCAGGTCAGCATAGACAGCATCAAAAGTCTGCCGCGGCTCACAGATTATCCTTCCCGCCTGTTTCACAATCCGATCAATTTTGTCCTTCCCTCCTTGACTAACATTCCAACCCCAGCAAAGCAGACAGTATCTCCAGACACTAGCAACAATGGATTCATAAAACATGGCAAGAATTTTCCTGTTAACATGGAAATAATTAAGTTTTTTAAAGCAGTACATTCTGATATTGAATCTCTTTGTGAGATAATCAATGTGATCATGCCAAGCAATATCCCCAAAAGGTGAATATTTTTCAAAAATATCGTTTTCGAATTTGCATTCATAACAACAAACGCTTTGAACAGGATTATGTTGCAAAGATTTCAGATTATATGGTTATCTAAAATCATTGAGATTGAAGCCGTTCTAATACTTGATCATATCACTTTTGTCCCAAATTTACGGCAAGAAAACTCCATCCACAGAATTACCTTGGCGTAATTAGGATGATAAACGCATACATTTTTCCGCATTGCGCTACTGCACGCAGGTTTTCTAAACATTGCACAGTGAAAAATACGCGTTTGCATCTCAAAGACAAGGCCGTAAAATGTGAATAATCAAAGGCTAATTTTATGGTTATTTATTGTTAATTTCATGCTTTCCTGGAGGGTGCCCATCTTTGGAAATAGGCGGCTTTTATAAATCAAAGTTTGAATACTGTAGAGCGTTGGATATTTTTATATTCAAAGAACAAAAATGTAAACAAACCTTTTAGTTGCAAGTCGTAATTTTACAACAAAAACTTTGGATGAAGATTTAACAATTATAACTGAATAATATTCATAAAGAAAATATGGGTTTAAAAGAGTATTTCCTGAACTTTATTGTGATAACTTCAGAAATCCAGGGTAATAAACAGAATTGTTTTTATTGATTAAAGAAAATATTTCAAAATATCGTGGGAAACAACATCATCTTCGACCCCAAAAGTGTGCAGTTCAGCGTTGCAAAGTCCTCGTGTTTAATAATTTTGTCGGCAAGGAAGAAACATGTTCATTTTGTTTGACATTCAATGCAACTGATTTCAGTGGCTTGGAAAAATTGACAAGAAAATTGGTTATTTTGTAAATAATTTATGCAGTCTTTTACCCTTGTCCTTCTTATGCTTACCTTTATCGTTATCCTTCTTATGCAGTGAAAACTGTTGCAGAGATAACGTGTAAAGGCACTCTGGGCATCATACCTCACTACTACAAGTTCTGCTTTTTGGGCAACCTTGTAGCACAATCATATGTAAAGGTCAGTATTATTTTAAGCTGGATGGAATGCTTACCTTTATCATTATCCTTCTTGTGCAGTGTAATGTGTAAAGGCACCATGGGCATCATACCTCATTTTAGTTTTTTTGTGTGTGCAACCTTGAAGCACAATTCACGTGTAAAGGTTGGTTTATTTAGAGCTGGAATAGAATGCTTACCTTTATCGTTATCCTTCTTGTGCAGTGCAACCTTGTTGTAGCATAGGTAATGTGTAAAGGCACCCTGGGCAGCATACCTCACTTAAGTTGCTTTTTGTCCAACCTTGAAGCACAATTCACATGTAAAGGTCAGTATATTTTTAGCTGGATAGAATGCTTACCTTTATCATTATCCTTCTTATGCAGTGCAACCTTGTAGCAGAAGCAATGTGTAAAGGCACTCTGGGCATGATACCTCACTAGTGCAAGGGCTGCTTCTTGTGCAACCTTGTAGCACAATCATATGTAAAGGTCAGTATATTTTTAGCTGGAATAGAATGCTTACCTTTATCATTATCCTTCTTATGCAGTGCAACCTTGTAGCAGAGGTAATGTGTAAAGGCACCCTGATTATCATATTTCTCTGCTGCTTGGGACGCTTCTTCGGCCTAAAGAGAAAATATCAATATTCATTGCGTAACGACTTAGGCTATATGTGGCGCGTTACAGCTAAAGGTACCTTACGGTTTATTCAGAGTCTTGACGATATGCATTGATATTTGTCCATCGGCGTACAGTCTTTACAGGCACAACACATAAGGAATATCGCGTGTAAAAGATTGCGTGTCGATGGGCATTGATCGATTGATATCGACAGACTCTGAATAAATCATTAGGGGTCAGAAAATGAAAATGGCGTTTTGGTATGAGTGGAAAGCTGGGGATCTCAGCTTTAAAAATAACACCACAATCATAAGTGTAGGGTGTTTAAAATGACACCACAATCACGAGTATTGGACGTTCCGTTCTGGATTTATGTGTGAAAATGTTTTGGGTGGCAAGCCTGATTGAAAAAAGGGTTCTTCTGAGTAAAATGGGTTTATAGACTAAACCAATCACTGGGGGTGATTACAATAAGCTGACGATGGTCCTAGCAACAAGGATCATTTGTTGACAGTAAATAACACCTTATAAGGAAAAAGCTTTGAATATTCAGTGATAAATAAGCCCATATAATCATATTTGGCAAGTTATAGGTCACAAACAAAAATGTGATACCAAAACCACACATAAATGCATAATGGTATACGGTCAAACGAGCTCCGGAAAAATGAGTGTAAACTCCAGCTTACTCGGAGAACACAGTGGATTTACATGAAAGATATGCTGATGCTGGAATGGACCTAGTCAAAATAATCATCAAATTTGCACATTTGGATTATGTTTTGCACATGAAAAATAATTTAACTGACAAAATATATTTCAGAGATAGTACTTAAGAGAAAATTGGAAAATCAACCCGGGACCTGTTCATCACCATTTCCAAATTCAGCCGCCCGCATATCGGAATGTGGTCTTCCAACTTACGGTACCTTTGCTGTTACGCATCACATATATATATGTCCAAAGATTTCCTCGCCCGACAGACATTTTATTGATATCTGTTCAATCTCATTCATTTGGAGTACGGACCATAGAGTACTTTTTCTGGTCTTCCCACACCCAACAGCAGCCCATTTTCAAAAAGTATTCACTATTCTAGTCTTTATCAACTAGCGGTGCACGCGCCAAATTTGGTGCTATGACAAATACTGATTGGTGCTTTGTCCCTGTTAAAAAATCAACTGGAAATACAAAAATTAATGGCAGGAGATACCAAGAAGCATCAGCCTCATTGTTGAAAAAACAAAACTGTTTGCCAAAACTTACATACATAACTGGAACACTTGTATCAGTCTAAATAAAATTGTTAATGATAATTATTATCATTGAAGCTCAAGTTTTGTTTGTAATACAAATATACACAGATTTAGCTTTTAACAGCAGCATCCCAACCTGAAGGCTACACAAGGTTACGCAGAAGGTAGGCAAGTAAAATTGCCTAGGCCCGATTACATCATTGATGGGGACTTTATATGCATCAAATCGATGTATAGGCAGCCCCCACTAAACAGGTTGGTATAGTTGGATATCAGTTCGGCGGAACTCACAATCCGGATACGTATCTGAATTTGGATTTGAACAAGTTAGCACAGCTGAAACAGATCAAAATACATACATGTACATAATTCGCGATGGGAAATTCCCTATTCACCACGTGTAAAGAGTTCTCGATGATCCTTGAAGTAGTACAGCCAAAGCGGGGCCTCAGCTACGTCATCATTTTATGTGTATGGCAATCATACCGATGAACAGAGCAATGAATATATTCAGCTTTGCCACGCACCATAGCGGGATGTACAAAAGTCAATAACATTATCAAAATTTGTCATCTAATTCTAACAAAGTTTTCACCAAATTATGTTGCTTTCTGTGGTCAAAACATGTTTCAAAGCTGTTCAATGGAATTTACATAGATGGAAATGACATTTTAACAGGTACATTTATCATAGATGCAAGAAACATTTTCTACATAATACTTGCCAGCTTGCACTATCGATTTGTTACCTGTACCACCGACAGACGTATCAGAATTTTGATACCGTCTTTATCCTAAACCTGATTCGGATATCATAATTTTGATACATCTTTGATACGTGGACATTCAAACGTATCCGTGGTTCCATATTCCAGCAAATATATTTTTGAGGGTATAGGTTTAGAACTGGAATTCTCATATAGCAGCGCATGCGCCAAATTTTGCACATTGACAAATACTGATTGGCATTTTGACAGTCGCTAAAAACAAAGAAATACATTAGGAATAGACTGAGAAATATGCAAGTGGCGCTTTCCCCTACAATATTTTCATTTATGTGGCGCTTTGTAAAGACTAAAGAACCCCTGGTTTAGAACGTTCGGAGGTATGGCTTAGATAGATGCCTTACCTCATCCAACTGATCCAAATTGAGGAAGCAAGACGCTCTGTTGCGCTGCAGTTTAGCAAAGTTATCAGCATCACTGATGTCATCTTGATTGGAGGCACAACTTTTGAATAGTCCCAAAGAATAGTTGTACCAGACAAGGGCTTCGCTGTTGTCATTGCTCTGCAAAATTAGAAAAAGTTAATGTTAAAATGTTATGATGTCGCGGAGATCATGTTTATCCAAACGCAACACGGAAGCAGTGCATGGACTGATCGATGTTTTTTAGCAGACGGCAAAGTGACAAACTAACTGATTGCTCCCACAGAAAAATATCTCGACCCAAAACAATTTGCTAATTTCAAGTGCGCAGTAATTACGTCATTTAGTAAAGTAATTACGTCATTTAATTTCTTCAGAATCATATTCTAATCATCCTTGTGTCAAGTAATATGCAGTTTAATCTATAAATAATGATATCAAGTCACATAACTTGTTATTTGTTGATTTTAAAACGTCTTTATAATTTTTTGAATTACTCTCATCAAAGTGTTATAAAATGTGACCTGGATTTACAATTGATGCAAAAATTGACCTGTTTAAAAAAAATGTCACTAAATATGAACCATTTTGCCATTGGTGCAAATATGACCTGTCTTGAAAAATGTCACACAATGTGAACCATTTTGACATTTGGTGCAAAAATTTTACCGATTTGAAAAATGTCACAAAATACGAACCTTTTTGACGTTTGAGGCAAAAATTGACCTATTTTGAAAAATGTCATAAAATATGAACC
>JXSR01S004217.1:5285-17501 GCA_000969725.1 Ophiothrix spiculata
AGTTTAGCGATCAAAACGGGGTTAGCGACCATCGCTAAATGTTAGTGAAATCGGCCCCTGGTATTATTTTTGGGTATCTTGTTGCTACCACACGGACAAACCTTGAACACAAGTTCATTTGAATATTCAGTAAGATTGAGTACCTTGTTATGATTCGAAAAATTTATGATGATCTCTGTTCAGTTTGCAACTCAAAGAAAAAATCCATTTTTAGACCACAGTCATAGAAAAAATTATGTTGTAAATAGTATTTTTTCAGAAATCTGACCAAATTTCCCCGTGTACACAATGTATGGGAAATTGGAATCACAAAAAATAGCGTAACCCCAAAATGCTTTGACAGAAAAAGTCAAAATTTGGAATGAAAGTTTTTCTTCATCCTTCTGCACAATCTGTGAAATTTTGAATAAGTTCTGTGCACGACACCGTAGCCATTAAAGACACCTTAAAATTCAAAATCTTTGGTTAAAGTTTCCATAATTTTTAGTGACCAACTTGTTTGTATGATATTTCTAATGATTTCCCTGAATTTTATGATGAGACTTATTTAATAAAAAATCAAATTTTCTTACACTTATATTTATAGGATGGTAGTATATTGTTATGGGATATGAGGAAACCCAAGCCAGCCCATCGACTAGATAGACCAAATGATGCAGCTTTACCAACATGTGTTAACTGGAAACCTGGGGAGTCACATGTAGTTGCTATAGGTAAGGAAAATGTGTAGAACCCACGGGGGAGGGGGGGTGTTAGATTGGCGGGGGTTGGTGGGAACGGGAAAACCAAAGCCAGCCTATCGACTAGATAGACCAAATGATGCAGCTTTACCAACATGTGTTAACTGGAAACCTGGGGAGTTGCATGTAGTCGCTATAGGTAAGGAAAATGCATAAACTCTCCGTGGTGATGGAAGGGGTTGGCAAGAGGGGGGGGGGGAATGCCAGGCCATCGATTAGATAGACAAAATGATAATGGTGGTGGGGAGGGGGTTGGCAGGAGGGGGGGGGGGGAATTCCAGCCCATGGACTAGATAGACCAAATGATGCAGCTTTACCAACATGTGTTAACTGGAAACCTGGGGAGTCACATGTAGTCGCTATAGGTGAGCAAAATGCATAAACTCTCCGTGGTGATGGAAGGGGTTGGCAGGAGGGGGGGGGGGAATGCCAGGCCATCGATTAGATAGACAAAATAATAAAGCTTTACCAACCTGTGTTAATTGAAAACCTAGCAAATCTCATGTAAAATTTAACTGTAGGTATGCAAATCAATAATCTACCTATTGGTTTATATTCAGAGTCTGTCGATATCCATCGATGCCCATCGACGTGCAGTATTTAACACGCGCTATTCCTTATATGCGTTGTGCATGTAAAGACTGCGCGTCGATGGCCATCGATCGATGCATATCGTCAAGACTCTGAATAAACCATATATCACATGCATCCAGGTGATTTATCTCTTACCCACACTCAACTTTCCAGATGTAGTATCATGCACCAGTAACAGACATCATCGTAGTGGTTATGATCATAGTATTGTACTAGAGTTGTGACGAACATGGACATAACAATCTTTCTCCTCCCCATGTGTTGTGTTTGAATACATTGTGTTTTCTAGAAGAAATTACGTGTAATATTTTGAAACTTGTATGTCAGAAAGGTAACAGAGTACATTGTTTTACTGGAAAATCTCAAATAATGTGTCAAGATGAACAATGTTCATAGATTTTTAACTGAAAAAGTTCTGTCTTAACAAGTTTGAAGTTGATGTCCGCCATTTTGTGGTTCAAGATGATATCTGCCATCTTGTGGGTCATGTGATAGGGGTGACGTGACTGGATGAATGAACCATAGATATACAGAGGGAGAAACTAGACTGCTAAAACCAAATGTAATGGTGGTGGTAAACTTACTTTGATTCCAAAGATTCTATTTCGTACAGAGGAAAACCTTCCAAGTTGAATTTTACAAACAATATGCAATTTAACTGAATGTAAAATCAAGTGTGTGTTTTCAATATTGCGTATTACGATAAGATACGATGAATTATCAGCAAAATTTGAATACCTTGGAGGGACCCATAGTAGCCCTGTTAGTTAAATGGACCAAATATTTAAAATGATGTAAACCTAATAAGGCTCACGTAGTAACAATAGGTAATAGTTTCAGATTTTACCAAGGCCTAAATGCATTATATACTCCGCTTCATAAGGCTTGCCCATGATTTCGACACGTATGCATATGAATTAAATGAACATTTTTCTGATAACTTTTGGTACACCAACCAAGTCTCATCAATTTTTAGTCAGAATGTATTAAGTTCTTTAACATGCGATACCAAAATGTATGTGTACAAATAAGTTAATTTGTAATAATTTTACAATAATTTCATGTTAATGTAGACTGCATGCTTTATTTTTTTGAAATCTTGTTTCAGGTGATGAAGTTGGTAAAATAACGATCCAAGATGCCCGGTCAAGTAGTGATAATGGTGTTCGCTCAACTAGTGCTCACACGAGGGCAGTACATAGGCTGGCATTCTCTCCCAAAAAGTAAGTATACAATGACAGTCTCGGTAGGGCATCATGGTAATCCATACTTAAAATGATCTCCCACAAATTCTGACAAAATTAAGTTATTACTCACAAGTGCTGTACGAGATAAAAGTGACTATTATTAGGGACCGAAAAACATGATTTCTGATTCCAGCCACTGCGTATCCAAAAGTTGTGACAAGAACAGAACACGGGGAAGTATGTAACACTGTTTCCAATTAGTAATCCACAGTATCGCGACATCTTGTGTTTGGGAAAAGCATTGTGTACTCGTGTAAATTGCACATGCAATTGTGGTATCCCAGGCTCTTAATTTCTGTGTCCAAGAATTGTTTGAAACAACAATAGGATCTAAGTTGATCTGTAATTAAAGGGGCATTGGACAAAATTTTGAAATTTTGTTTGTCGATGATTTTCACATCCTATGTTAGAAAATAACAGTCAATTACCAGATATCAGGAAACTTTTGATCAAAACCTTCAAAAAAGTCAAATATTTGAATTTTATTTTGTTTGTTGATTTTTGGTATGAGGCTATTCTCTAAACGTATTTATTGATGCTATACAATGACAAAGAGCCAAAGATTTGTTTGTAAAACATTCCTGTCACATCATAGATTGCAGATAAATCAAAAGAAATTTTGAATTTTCATTAGAGCTCCTGAAAAGGCCAATTCTAAAAATTCAACTATATAGAGGGCCAGTATTTATCACTGTCGACAACGATAATTAAGAATAATAGAATAGGCCTATCTAAATATTTTGATAAATAGGGTTTGAATTTGGCAATGAAACTTTGCATGCTGTCATTATTACAGCTAAATTACTTAAAATGATGCAAAAAATCTCAAAATGTTTGGGAAAAGTGAGGGGATGGTACTGAACTTGTCCAATGCCCCTTTAAAAATGTGATTTATAATTTCCATTTTTAGTCATTGAGTGTGATTTTACTCCAAAACAACTAATCTAGTAGGTCATCGACTATTCATTATGAGAACGTTTCCAGTGTGTTACAAGTGTTTTTAAACACTTGTAACGCACTGGAAATGGTCTCATAATTGCGCCTTCACAATATGTTAAAACATATTATGAAGCCGCACAGGGAAAGTCATGGTGCCATGTAGATACCGTATCCAATTCAACTATTTCGGGACTGACAAATCCTTTACATTATTGTATTTCTGCACTCAAAAAGTTCAACAAATCATCATATTTTATTTCTGAAGCATTATCAAAGTTTTTGTAGCTATATCTGGGACATTTTTTCATGAAATAAAGCAACGGTTTATGTAAGTCAGATAATCAGTTGTTGAATTGGACGAGTGGATTTGGGATACGCACACATACGACACAAGCTGCTCTGCTTGGTTTGGAGTATTTTATGTTTGAAAAGGGGTTTACCTTTATCAATAATGATGTTTGTTGTTTTTTAGCAAATAATTGACTTTGTTCTTGGTTTAGGAAGCACTCAAATCTGTGATTCTGATTAAGAGTTATATAATATTGAATGGCTTTGAGGGTGATGCAAGAAAATATTGTAAGAGCTAAAAAAATATTGCACTAGTTGAAGACGAGTGCAATATATTTTTTTAGCGAGTACAATATTTTCTTGTATCACCCGAAAATAAGCCATTCAATATTATTATTATTATTTTTATCAGGCTTTTGAATTGCAACTCAAATTTTGAAACTCAATTATTTGAAAATCAAATTTTTGAAAATCAGATATTTGGAGCTCGAATTTGCAACTCGAAAATATGCAACTCCGAAAATTTGAAACTCAAGTATTTGAAACTCGGATATTTGAAACTTGAATTTTTGAAATTCGAAAAATTTAATCTCGGGAAAATTTGACGATTCAAATATTTGAAAATTGATCAATTTAGAGCAACTAAAAATATTCTTGGAAATGTGCCCGGATGTGTACAGTATTTGTTAGAATATTGTATACATCCTGGTACTTTCATAAAAAATGTCCCGGATGTGTACAATATTTCTTAAAATATTGTATACATCCTGGTACTTTCATAAAAAATGTCCCGGATGTGTACAATATTTCTTAAAATATTGTATACATCCTGGTACTTCTGTAAAATACACAGATTTATAGTATTGTACAAAAGCCTGATATAAATAATAATAAATAATATTTACTCTTAATCAGAATCAAATAAATGACAAAACAAAACAATCAATCATGTATTATATGATTGATTGTTTTGTTTTGTCATTTATTGGCTCTAAATGGATGCATACTTGCATGGGTATATATTATTTGCTATATTTTGCTGATGTTCATTATTAAAAAGATGTAAAATTTCCAAACATGTATATTGAGCTGCATAAGAAAATTATATAATAACTAGCTTTACATATCATCAAATTTAACGCTATTTGTCCATGTGTTTTGTGTCTTCATTATCCAGTTCTTCATGGTTGGCATCAGTATCTGAAGACTGCACTGCAGCTGTGACAGATCTACATCCAGAACCAAAACAAGTGTAAGTTTTTATCAAATATTTAAAATTGAAGAGTCCAAACCCTGGAGGGGAGTTGGGTGATGCAGTGTCTTTTTTTTTTTTGGGGGGGGTTACTTAGTACAAAAGTGATAATGGGGATGTGCCGCAAACTTGGGTAGCAAAATCGGGCTGTCTGATATGCCAATGGGTCCTTTTTCTTTGCAAAATGTAGTATTTTGATTGGTCTGTTTTTCAAAATTTTGTGAAATTTGTTCCAAAATGGAGCAAATTTTAGATTCCTAAATTTCAAACAAAAATCAGGATATTCGCGGCAAATTAGAATAAATTTCATTTTTTGTATAATTTGGGCAATTTGTATTCTCTTGTATTTTCTTGAAAATTGGTATATACATGGGTGGCTCTTCAAATTTCCTAGTGGCACACCTCAAACTTGAGTATCCCCTCCTGGGAGTCCAAACAACTAATACCAACCCACTGGTTTGAGAGTGTCTCTTGTGGCTGCCGCACAAACAGCGTGACTTCAAAGATTTGTGAGTGCGTAATCTCGACCTTGTCACACTTGGAAACTTTTGCGGCAAGCACAAAAAGCAGATACATTGATTATCTTGTCGTTAATTAGGTCGCAACAAAACATCATTTTGAGTTGTATTAAATTCAACTTTCTATTGATAACAAATGTGTCTTGATCAAGGAAATTTTATAGGGGAAACTGTAGACTGTATTCACCGCCATCTTGTGTTGCTCACAGAGTTATTGTTACAGAACATGTTCGAAGTTTGGCCCTACAAGGTACCCCAATTTTCCCGCTAATCCGTTTTGAAGACTCTCAAAGTGTGGCACGCAGAGACGTAAATTGCCGATGGTACAATAACTCACCCTGCATGAGCAATAATCCAAGATGGCTGCCGTCCCAAAGGATTTACATGGTGGTGAAATCAAAATGGTGGCAAATCCAGATTCCCCTGAAAAATTTCCTTGGTCTTGTGACATCATGATTCACGACAAATCAAAATTGCAAATTCATGGTTGTCTGACCGTTGCTATGATGAATACAACTGTGACAGCTATACTTTGAAACAACCTTCATAAAGTGCTGGCCCATCATCCATGCATCTCAGTTTTGAGATAATCAGGTTCTTGCTGGACAGGTGTGTCTTTTTGCATCAGTTGCCTTGCAAGTTTTTAAATTGTTTCTAAAATGCGAAATTCCTAAAATTTTGTGATTTTTTTGTGCTGTCGTTTGTCAACATTCACATGATTCTGAATGGATAATGGTGATGTTAAGTTTGGGTCTTCATTTTAAATTTGTACACAAATTGATTTTGAGCCAATTTTCAAATAGTTTTCAAACTTTGGAGGGAGAAGTGTTTGAACCAAAATCATTTTACTGAAAGCTGGCTAATTTAAAAACAATATGAATTTAGGTATGTTTTTCCAAGTGCTTATTAGCAAATTTGTGACATACGACCTGAAATGGGACACGCTTATGTGTAGTTCTGAGTTGTAAAAAGAAACTTGTGTCATGGTCTGGTAAAAGTTGTTGCATAAAAATATATGCAGCTCATTTGCATAATTGTTGTGTATATCCACCAATTCAAGGTCACTATTTTGTAAGTTTTACTATATAAAAGTGGCAATATTTGCCCACAAATCTTAAATTTTGACCTAAATAAATTCAGCAATATTTCAATGATTTAAGATAAATCTGAAATATTGATGATTGCATGATCGCAAGTTCGCCACGTTCACAAATTAAATCCACAAACAATATAAAGACAAGTTGATCAGTTAGGAGTGACCCCCATGCAGTACTGCCCCAGGAATAGTGCATCAAAGGTGCTTCAAGTACTGCCACGTTCATGACGCATGGTACTGTCAAGGAAGTAAAAGGTCAGTCACAACTATGACCCACATTTGCGTCATGAGTCCGTCACAAAGTTAAGTCAGAAGTGGGTCAGTAGTTCAAACAACTCGGCCCTTTTTATTTGCATTGATTGCACTATCGCACAGGAGCTCCTACAGTACTTGTTAAAAGAATTAGACACTTAAAAGGCTACTAGATATTCCTATAGAATATGAAAAAAAAAATAATATATTAAAATGTGATGAGAAAGGAAACTATATATGTCCCACAATTTTCGTCAAAAGCAAAATGTCAAATAAATGTTTCCATCATGTTTGCTAGTGTCTGACCAAGCTAGTCCCTCTAGCTTGCAGCAGTAGCGCGGGACATATTTTAGTGTATGATTGGACAACTGAAAATCTAATGCAGGCTTGTGAACCTTTTATGTGCATATTTGTGATTTTAGTACCAAATTGAAAGGAAAGTGAAATACAAATTCATTATCTCTTATAATGATTTTTCCTATCGTTTTTATGATTTTAAAGCTGCATCTTTGGCCATGTTGACAAATATTGTATTAAAATATCAATGTTTCCATCATGTTTGCTAGTGTTTGACTGATCTAATCGGATGGATCGACCTCAGGGATGTAATTTTGACCGGTCAAAAAGCTTAAGGGATTTTGTCAGTAAAGTGGTTAAAACCAGTTTATCCTGGTCAAAACTGGTTAAAACCGGTCAAAATTGGTCAAAACCATATTCGTAATTAAGTCTGCCAAATTGTTTATATTTATAAACAAAATGGTTAGTGTAACAGCCTGACTTCATAATCAAATTATCTTTTAAAACACATAAGAAAAGCAACAGAAAAAGAGAGAAAATGGAGAGAGAAAAGAAAGAAAAAACAAAAAATGTTGATTTCCCGTAATGTTTTTGTTGAGACCATTTGCCAACATGCTGAATCAATTTTTTGGTATTTCCTGTCAGGTATTAAATATGGAGAACTTGTATGTATGAAAGACAGGACTATACTGGCAAAATATGATTTTAATAAAACCATATTCCCAAATTGTCTGTTTTAATGTGCAAATAAAAATAAAAAATATAAAAAAATGTGGTTTGTGATCAAAAAGTTCTTAGGATGTATATATAGGCTTATACTTCAATAACTTCAGAAGGGGGGGGGGGGAGACACTCATCTGTGCAACCTTTAATCATGCATGTGAATTGACTTTCTAAATGCATCCTAAAATAGGATTTTGACATTTGTCACAGATACCATAAAAAGGACCATTGTGAAAGAGTAAGCCACTGGAGTGTTATGACACAATTTAGCATATATATGTGAGCCCCCGCCCCCAGGATTAGAACTGTCTTTAAGATGGCTGCTAATCTGTAACAAATGAGCTCCATATATAAGAAATGAGATGACAGAGCACAGAACATAGTCACATATTATCATAATTATGTTTGACTCCCATACAGCTAGAGACTGACACTCAACTATACGGGGGGTATCAACAAGTTTTAAACTTTACCCAGAAGGGATGGAGCTATATCAATGAAATTGTGTCAAAATAGTCACTTGTCTTTATGTACATTATGGTGCAGAAATGGTCTCATAAGTAGTTTTACTTCTTTCACAGGTGGCAATTGATGTCATCAACCTACCCACTTAAAAAAAAAGCTGTATGGAGGAAATTGAGACATGCGGCGTAATTAAGTCCCTGCATTTGATGGATTACAGGGCCCAGTACATCTTAATGACATGACTAAAGTTTAGTCATTTGATACCATATAGTAAAGGATAGGCTTTCTTTTCTTTGATACCAAAATTATGGAAATTGGTCGCTGAATGACATCACAATGACGTAATAAAACATGGCCAACCTAAAAATGTTGATTTTCATTGAAATACAAACACTGATTTTTTTCAACAGAGGACCTCTACAATAACGTTCTAAGGATAGTCAGGTAAAAGTGGGAGAATTGTGTTATTTTGCATATTGACTATGTAAAGATGCCTTAAGTATCTCGTAATAAAATTGTGTTCCTGGCTCCATTTCTTCTGGGTAAAGTTTAACATTTTTTGATACCCCCTCGTATATGTGTTTAACAGTACAGTTTCACACTTTTAAGATCATCATGCATGCTTTGTTCAGATTTTACCAAAGTTTCTAATTATTCATACAGAACTTGTGCTACCATATCTGCTACTTTTTTAATGTACCGACACCAAAAAACACCCAAAAAAGTCTTTTGTAGATTAGAATGATTTTTGATTAAAACTAACGTCTGAAATATTGATTTTAAGAGTCATGGCAACAATGGCAGAAAAATCTTTCTGTCATTCTTTGTTTTTCTAATTCAAAAAATGTCCATATCTCTGTAACCAGATGACCAGTTATGATGAGGACTTATATCAAAATGTAGCATTTTCAAACAATAATCATAGGCTTGTGGGTTGTTTCCCGACTCCCCGGTACTCGAGCCTATAGGCCAAACAATAATTTATTGGACAATATAAACAAAAATCCAGGGCAGAGCTTGCATAAACAAACAATTGGGCTCTGCACTCTGGATTTCTGTTTAAACTGTCCAATGAATTATTGTTTAGCCTATATGTGGGGAATTGTCATGACCGGACGGGGAATTTGTGCAGTGTAGACGTTCCCACCAGCGGGATCATGTCCTTGGTTACGGTGGTGGCTTGGTATGATCATTGAGTTGAACTCTAGGTTGAGCCATCTCATAGTATTGTTGCCGGGACTTGGTCAGGGATTCAACGTTTGAAAATGCCCTGTCCTGAGGGGAAGTCGGCATAAAATGGCAGATAATTTGTCAGCTTATAAGGAATGAATTTGGCTGAGATCCCTGTCTAGTATTCGGATACTTGGGGTCTGAAGAAACAACTTACAAGGTTGGAACAAGTCAACCCATCATTTTTAGAACAATTTTTGCTTTGTAACTCAGCAACGAAAGATTAAATCCATAAAAGTATACATTTCTAAAAGCGCAATGACGTGTGAAACATGACGATGTTGTTGAAATTTGACAAAAATGTATATATAATATGTGATTTGGGCGCCAAAAATTTCTGGAAAGACTAATTAAAATTTGCTATTTAGTAGAATTTGGAACTAAATTACTTTTTAGATTGTAGAAACAAACATCCAGGTTCTGTTTTCTCAAATATTTGATTTTTATCTTGATTTTTGAAATATTGCAAAAACTAGTTCAAAGGTGACCATTTTTGCCACCAAAATGTCACTTTTGACCTATTTCTGACAATATTTTAAAAAATAAATTAAGAATCAAAAATATGAGAAAACCTAACCTTGACATCGATTTCCATGTTTTAAAAAGTCATTTAGTTCTGTTTTTCGCAAAAGGAAATTTTAGTTAGGCTTTCCATAAATTGTTGGTGCCAAAAATGCATTTTATTTTAAACTCTATAGGGCGAAAATAGAAGGTTTTTGTCTAAAATTAACATCACAACTGTGTCCAGCATACAAATTTGCTTCTAGAAATGTATACTTTTATATGATTTAATTTTAGTTGGAGAGTTATACAGAGAAAAATATTTTCCAAAAATGAAGGGTTGACACCAACCTTTAAATTGAAAATTGCCAACATGTGATTCCTTTTCCCCAACTATTTCACTCTCATGACAAAAGATAGAAAGTAGATTTGTCTCAGGTTAATTAAAATTTGTTGTTTTCTGAATTGGTATATTGATATAATTAGGAAGGCCATAACTGAGCTAAAAATATCCGAACCTTGTTTTCTCACAAATTAACTAAATATTTGCATTTCATCAGTGCATTGACCAAATTAGGGATGTTTATTTGTTATTAATGCAAGTTTTGCCTGTTTTGTGATCAAATAATAGACAAGGTTTGGAATAGGAAAACTTTTGTGCTATGAACTTGTAGCCAATTACATGGTTGATTGAGGTGCAAGTCAAGCGCAATAATTACGGCACACGGTTTCACTATTTTCTGTAATCTTGTATAGATATGACTGTGTATTGTGCTTTGTAATTTTTTGAAATTTTTCGAAATGTCATGCTTAAGCCTCGGGCAAAAATCATAAAGGAAAAAGTCAATTTTAAAACAAAATTTAACTTTAAAAAACAAATTCAAGTTGTATGATTCTTGTTTAATCTACAACTTGAAACTGGTTTCAAATTCTCAGCTGAAAATTAGATATCAATTTTGTTTTCAAGAAACAATTATTATTATAACTCTTGCTGGGTAAAAGTTGATTTTGTATCTATATTTAATTTTGAAGTTTTATGATTTAAGCCCTTATTAAGTATGGACACATTATTTTATGTTTTTAAAAGACCATGAAATATTTTCTTTTCCTTGTTCTAATTGGTTAAAGTTCTTTTGCCTCGATACATCCTGACTTAAATACGATCATTATGTTAGCATTTTTTGAAATTTTGGTGTTTAGTGGTTTTGAATAGTCATTTTATCTCATGAAATGAATCAAAAGTTGCATCAAACTTCACACACAAGCTTATTATGCAAATTTACCTACTCGGGGTCACATCACATTATTCTATTTATTTTAAAAATAAAGTATATAAAACAAATGCATATATACTGACATTTTTCAGATCTCTGGATTAAAACTGTGGTCCTTCAGTGACTAAAATGATGCTATTATTCTACCTCAGTAAAATTACAATTTAAGTCACTTCAGGTCCATAGATTTAACCAGAGGTCTTTAAATCAGTATATTTGTATATTACCGCCGTTCGCTGATCAGATTCCCTTTTGGGTAATTCAAGGCAATAATATAATCTAGGAGCTTTTAGGTAAATATGAAAGCATATATTAAACAGATTTTCACCATATTTGTCAATAGCAAACATGTTTCTTTGCCTATATTATTAAATTTCTAAATCTGTTTGCATTTGATGACAAATGTATCATGCCTCAGATTTTATGTAGGTGGTACCAGTGTACATTAATTAACATGATTAATGTAGCGTGCAAAATATTGGGTGTTACTTGTAGGGCAGTGTTGGCCTGGGGGTATCTCTTATATTGACAGAAGGTATGGGTATGTGTGCCCTCAAGACCCCCTTTTAAAGCCTCCTCTTTCGCTCACTTAGATGCTCATTTCAAGGATACTTCAGTTCCAAAGACCCCTTTTGCAAAGAAAATTACTCAAAAGTGGGTTTTTATTAAGTTTTCAAACTAATTTCGAGCGATTTTCTGCTCAAATAGTTTTTATGGGTAAAAGCAGTTCCTGAGATCTCAATTTGGGAACAAATCTGTCCAACACTATTTTTGACCAAAAATCCATTCTGCAAGACCTT
>JXSR01S004217.1:19663-31756 GCA_000969725.1 Ophiothrix spiculata
GGACAGTCTGTTGTACATCCCCGGCTAAGTCTCGGCTAACTTCCCGGCATGCGGGGCAATGAAAATCTGTACTTCCCCCGCTAAATCACCGCACTATCCCGGGTCCCCTAGGGCCGGGGAAGTAATTGATAAATGCATTATAGTAAAGATCTTGTCAACACTTTTTAATGTGATATTTACGGGCACACCATTTGATTTTTTTTTTGGGGGGGGGCATGGAAGGTGGGGTCGAGTCAAGGGTTTATTTAGCTGCCTTTTTTTGCCGCCCTTGCGTTTTTTATGTTTTACTTTACCTTGAAATGGTGCGACCCTTATTAAATATAACATGGATATAGACTTTTTACAACAAACTTTAATTCAGACCTTCATTAAGACTATACCCTGGGGCAACAGTCATTGAAATCATTCAAATTTGCTTGCTCACCAATTTTGTGTATAGACTAAAGAGTCAACTTTACCTTGTGCGTAGGCTGCTCCAACTTATTTGTTACAGTATCAAGTTGCGTGCGTGTTTATTTGTTTAAGCCAGTAAATCACATAACAAAATATGTATTCAGTTATTAGTTTTGTTAAACAAGGAAAAAAGAATTATCTAGACTTAATGGCAGAAATATCTATCATGGAATTGGTCCGTTGGACATGTAAATTGTGATAGAAAAACATTTTTATATGTTTTAGGAAACCAGCATACCCAGAAAAATCTGCCCAATCGAGAGCCATTTTGACATACAATCATTGTTCCCAGTTCTGTTGATATAAATTTCGTAGCGTAACACAATCTATAGCAAGAGTTTGTCCGGAAAGCACTAGATATCAAATTTGCATTATTGGATTAACTGAAATAGAGTGAAATAGTTTTATTTCCAGGATATTCATCAAAACGAGTACACCTAAATGGTAAATCCTGTTTTCTGCAGACAATTTTGCTTCCAAAAATTAAATTAGATTAAATTCCAATCATTGCCATTATGTCAAAATTGTCCAAATACTGGGGGAGGTAATTCACATTCTACAAATTTTTGTACGCATATGTTGTTGCCAGACTTTACATTTGACCTTTTCTTTACCTATTTTTGACTCAAAAACCCACCCGTAACAATCGGTATACCAATTTGACACAAATTTTACTCAAATTGATGCAAATTTCACAAAATACACCTTTGGGCAAAAAAAGATGCGTTCATCTGTAATGAAACCCACCAGATCACTATAACAAAAATCTGCACAACACACAACAACCACACAACAGGCAGCACTTATATACATATACTATGTCAATGTGAATCCCCCCCCCCCACCGGTCTTAATGTGCAATGACTGATCTGAATTGCATTTCCCATCTGCCTTATTTTATGTGACCTGATAAAATTTGACTGCTTTATAATCAGCCACAGCAAGCATGTCATTGCTGATGAATTCCATGGCATAAGCCCCGTACAAGTCCTGTGCCAGACAAACGATCAATGTCCTATCCCCGGAGCTGTTATACTGCTCAATAACTCCCGTTCCTGCTCGTATATCCCCCGTTTTCGGATCTCGTTCACTTCGGGAGACTAACAGGGATCCGGAACCCAGATCATAACAGATGCCAAGAGCATCAGGAATGTCTAGCATCAAAACTTGACTACCGGAGCCGATATGCTGGACTATCAGCCGACCACTTTCCCAGTCTGTAATAGCCACCAGGTGCTTCTCCCATGCTGGTGCAATACAGCGTGGCTTGATAGCGGTATGAATTGTCGATATGATATCACCCGTTACGTCATGAATAGTAATCAATTTCCGATCAATGTCTCCCGCAACGATCTTGCCATCTTCAGTCGTGGTTAGACTGTATACATACGGTGCACATTTCGCCACTGGGGATTTGGTTTTACCACAAGTTGTGTATGTTTTCTGATAATCGCCAGTCATGGAATAGACCTCTATTCCAGTTCGCCTAGCCACAATGTATTTTCCGTCCAGAGTTGCTGCGATTCCAGTGGGAGGGTATGGATTATCTGGATTCAGGTCCAGACTCAGTTCTGTAGTGTACTGAGACGCATTGTTATTATCCAGTTTGCCTTTACTGTGAACAGTAACAGCATACCCTTCCCTGTCACACAGCGCAAGGAGGCCATTAGGAGTGACCAAAATATCCTGAACTTCTTTGAATCGATCCGCAAACTCGTACACTAGTTGCAGATTGCGTAGCTTGATGACTCGACCGAGAGTGAGGTTCTCTCGTAAGAATCGTGCGACTTGCGGGCTGCTCATGGAGTTTGCGACAGGAGTTGTAGCGACTAATAATTTATCCATTTGCGATGAGAGTTGGTCATACTTGATATGTTGAATGTTGCCATTCTCTTGACTTGCCTTTGTGATGTCATGGACCATCCGGATGTCTTGGGCTCTACTTTGTAGCTGGGCAATGTCTTGCTGCAAGTATTTGAGGCGATGCTCTCCAATCTTTCTGATCTGGGCTTTGAGCACCCAAGCTTCAGCCTGGACAGCTTCCACACACCTGGTGAAGAGAATATAACATGGAGGTTAAAAAATGTTTTGCTTGAATTTCACTAAAATATTAAATGAATGGCAAAGTAAAGGCCCTCGGTTCAATACCTAAATAGAGATGGCATGTTAACATGGTCCAAAATCTTTTTTCAAACATTTCTAAATTTTATTCATCATTTGAAGTATTGTTGCATTAATGGTAGCATTCAACATTTCATTGGTAATTTTAATCAATCCCTATAATAATCTAAGATTATTAAATATCGTTGGCACAAATTAGCAGATCCACTGTAATATTGAAATTTGTTTTTACATGTTATTTATCTGCAATCTATGATGTTTCATAGACAATGTTTCATCTTTCTTTACCTATTTACCTATCAAGTTTTTAAAATTTGGCCTTTTAATAATTATTTACCTAACATCAATATTAACAAAATGCTTTTCGGAAGGTTTAAAAAAAAAACTTTCACACCATTTGATAGTTGGCCGTTATATATGTAGATAAAATTTTGATTTTTTTTTTCCAATTCTCATTATAAGGTGGCCTAGCAAAGGATCAAAAATAAGACACATCTTTTTATGTGATTTATTGTGACCTTTTAAGATTCATAAAAAGACATACAATAAATGCACTTTTTCTTGCACTTATACAATAAAATGATAAAAATTAGAAAAATCAATAGAATTTTTTTTCTGTGCTAAACCACTTATATACAGTAATTGTGAAAATACAAACTCAACTCTTGTTTTGAATTTTAATTGTTCAATCCTTGCATGACCTAGCATTGGGGATGGTGGGCATTGGCGTAGCCAGGGGGGTGCGCGTGCACCCTGGGGTCTACAACAAAAACAAAATGGGATAAAGAAAACAATGGGAAAACAATGAAAAAAGGGCGCAGTAGTTCTAATTACTGCTAATAATACATTTGGCGACCCGTCCGATATAGGCAGGTGCCCCTAGCGGCTCCCGTTTTGGACTAAGATTTTTGCGCACCCCGGGGGTACGCAATCCTGGCTACGCACCTGGTGGGAATCAACAAACACTGCACTCACCTATCTACATTCTCCTCTTCCATTTTCAAGGCATCCTTCGTATCCTTCTCCAGTTGCAGCAGAGTCTCCACAGACGTATCAACATCCTCCTGCATTCCTTGCAGATCATGACTGATATCTGCCAGATGCTCTCCTAATTTTCCTTGCTGGTGTCGCTGAACAAACCTATGGAGCCACTCGTTAGGCTCCATCGCAGCTGTGCCGCCGTTGGGGAGCTTTGATGTCTTGCCACATCTCGGGCACTCTATATTGGAAATGGCGTCCCATTTTGACAGATGCATGAGACAGTTGGTGCAGCAGACATGCTGACATTCGGGTAAAGTTTGAGGGACTCTAGAATCATTGAAAGACTGTAAACATTTCGGGCAGGCTAGGCCAATCTCAGCTTCATCTGAGCGTCGCTTGTAGTCTTCTGGATCCTGCATGTCATCAGCAATTGAGTCGATCAGAGCTTGCGGAGTTAAACTTTCTGAAGAACTATGATGATCATGTGATGAGACTGACAATTCTAGATCATCTCCGGACTCGTCGCTGTATGTGGTCTCGGCGGTTGGCAGTTTTTGTTTTTTTGATGGATCTTGCAAATTATTCACAAAGTCTTCCAAGTCAGCATGCTCCTTTTTTAAAAAGTTATCTAGTTCATGATCTTGGACCCCTGTGTATTCTTCCACTAGGAAATGTTCTGAATCCGATTCATCTGATATTGGTTCATAAGTTAATTTCTTCAAGTTGGCCTTCTCAAATGAATGATTCTCATTTGAGTCAAGTTTGTCATCTATTGAATTATGTTCATTCTCATTTGAATCATGGATTTCATCTTTTGATTCAACTTGCTCATCCTTATTTGGGTCAAGAATTTTATTTATTGAGTCATGTTGCTCATCATTTGACTCAAGAATTTCATCTATTGAGTCATGCTGCTCATCCTCATGTGAGTTCACAATTTCATCTTTTGAGTCATGTTGCTCATCATCTGAGTCCGAAATTCCATCTGACTGTTGCTTACCCTCATTTGAGTCTAAAGTTTCATCTGTTGAGTCATGTTGCTCGTCCTCATTTGAGTCCAGAATTTCATCCATTGAGTCATGTTGTTCATTCTCAATTGAACTTGAAGTTGGATTGTGCTCTATTGAGTCCTTTGGATGATTCATGGCCAGATCTTGGCGCTCCATACTAATTCCTGTAATGTTGTTTCAGATGGTTGTACTTGTGTACAATTCACAAGATAGACTAAATGTGTCACCTCATTAACCGCACATTTAATTAGGATAACAAATTCCTTTTAACTTCCTCATAAATCAAGCAATCTTGGTCAACGGTTTTTAGACCAACATATTGTGCACATGCAATACCTATGCTGTACCTGCTGTCAGCAAAGGTACCTAACTAATGACACTTTTCCAGTCTATACAAAAGTGTTCATTTGCATGAAAAGTCAAATAATTTCAATGTTTGACTGGAGGTGGGTGTTTGTTCAGTTTTTCTGCTGGCTTATCATGCTTTATTACATACATGGAACTTCCAAGGCTCAGTGCATATGTAGCTTATCTTGGTAAATTTTGTTGTATGGAATTTTTTGTGAGATGGTCATAGATGTAGTTCAGAGACATAATCAGGAATGCATATTTTGTCAGTGAAGTAAGCATCATTCTGTACTTGCATGATAACTCATTTGTTTACATTTTAATGATGTAAAAAGTTAAAAACCATGAAATAGTTTGTTTATAGAAAGAAATTGTGAATTTTTTTCAAATCAAAAATAAAAACTTCTAAATTTTGTTTCCTCAGCTGATTTCAGGGCCGGGGTGTTATGCATGGATGGAGCAGGACAAAAAATGATAAAATTAAAAGTTCTGAGTCACCACTGGGTCAGCGGACTATCCCTTTTCTATTGTTTAGAAGGTGAAACTTTTTCAGGTTGTGAAATGAGATGAAATTAAAAACAGAAAAATTAATTGCACTTCATAATTGTATTGAATGGATTAATTAGGTTGTTTGCAAAATATAATGAGCCATGATTGATCAGTGTCAAAGACTGCACTTTCACTGCCCTCTGCATATACAATTAAAAATAATTATTTTATTTTCATTCATAAAAATTAATCAAATTTTTAAGTTGTTCACATGTACTTGATTCAATGAATGCAGGTATATGGGCTGGGTCACCCGGGGGGGGGGGGGTACTTGCATTGACAAAGTGTACGGGAACGTGCCTGCCTTTTGGGTTGTTTTTCCTAGTTTTTTGGTAGGCCTATAGCAATGGGACGGTTTTCGTCAAAGATAAATGCGCCCAATTTTTAAAAAATTGGTGTATTTTGAGAAATTCGCTTAAAAAGCACCTATTTGAATACAATTGGGTGCTTTTTTGTCAAAAGTGGTACTATACTGGGTGGGTTTTAGGTTAAAACTAGGTATAGAGATGGGTCAGATTGTCAAAGTCTGGCAAGCACGTACAAAATGTTTTAAAGATACCCCCCCCCCCTGGGGTGGGGTTGGGCTGGGGTATTTAGCAAGAGCAAGATCTTCAACAAGGTAAAAAAGAGCAGGGGTTTGTATTTAGTGAGAGCATTATATTCAGAAATATGGGATCATAGGGTAAATGCAGGGATTTTGGTACAGTTTGGTCTTGAGCAAAATTTTAGGAAACAAGCAAATCAGCTAGAGTAATATATTCAATAATTTGAGGCTATGGGTATGGGTGTCTATGTCTTTTAGTATTTAGTGATAGAACTTTAAAAGGCTGAAAAGTTGGACCTTGGGACATCTGTGAAATTGGACTGCCCACCCCCAGGATTTAAGAGAACAATTGTACCAGCCAATGAATAAATAAGGTGTGGGCTTTGATGTAGTCAGGTTATTCATGGTATTAAAGGATTTGTATTTAATGCCAATCTAGCAGAAATTTTGTGGTGCATCCAACCATAGCATTAAAGACGGATTAGTGAAGCAAATTAAAATCTTTGTACCTACTAATACATTTTATACATTTTACTTCCCCTAGAACTTTAATGAAAAATGAACCATTGGATATTTCCTATTCTCATGCATAGGTAACTTTATATGTTTCTCAAAACTCTTGAATCAAAAGTAAATGTTGTAGCCTTCATGGAGTGAAAACATGCACTTTTTTCTTAAATACCAGTATATTATTACTAATCCAATGGTTTCAACGAAATTTGGATTTTCTTATTATTTTTGTTATTTATTTTTATAAACTCCAATGTGAACTTGGCTATTGGTCTATTGGTAGTCATTCTTTGGCATATAAAAATGATTTAGGAGTGGTAATTATTCCCAGTTATTATCTTTTTCTGTTCTGTATCGGGGGGGGGGGGGGGGCCTTCCATTATGGTTACTCGGGGTGTGCCTCTGACCCCCTTTTATCTTTTATTTTGGGTTCTTACCAAGAAAGTTTAAATACTCAATGACGACCTTTTTTAATGGTCAGATACTCAATGAACCCCCTTTTTTTTTCCTTATTCACTTCTGTCAATTTTAAGTTATTTCCTAATTTCTGTGCGTTTGTGCGCATTTTAAGCAATTAAGTAATTTAATAGCAATTTGAACTTGGAAAGTGACTTTTTTCTCTTAGACTCAGAGTCCAAGGGTGTTACCTCAATGACCCCCATTTGAAATCTTCGAACCTGAATGACTCCATTTTTATTGATGATGTGTACCGAATCCCCCCTATTATTGTGCACAAATTTGCACCTAGTGCCCCCCCCCCCTCCCCTGGGTTCTGCATACATTGATACCACAGCAGATTTTTGAGTCTTGATACTTTGGGGAACAAAGTGAAGTGTGAATTGTCAATTAAGAACACCTTATTTCAAGACCATTTTGACAGGACACTTCTTTTAGAAGGCAATTACATGTTAAAGAATAGCAATAAGCTTTGTTTAGTAATATGGCATCAAAGCAACTGCCAAGGGCATGATTGGGGCAATTTGCCTCGAAAACAGATTTAATGAAATAGCAAATATTCTGATTTTGCTCGCCAAAATCTGCCGTAAAATACACTAACCCAAGTAGCCTTCTCATCCTCCAAATCCCAATATACAACAAAGAAAAAAGCAAGAACCTACCAAGACCCAAAGCTATATGACACCACAACAAAAATAAACAACTCAAGATCCAAATAGACCTTGCAACAAAGATGAATATGTGAGAATTCAAGACTCAAAACTGGGACCCCGCAACAAGTCATTTTTAAAAAGCAAGAACCTACTTTTATAGCTAAGACCCAAAACTAAAGAGGCTGCAACAAAAATAATATTACTAACAAAAATAGTAAACCAAGAACATATATTCTCTCTAAGGTCTAAAACTAATATATAAAACTTGTAAGAACCTGCTCAAGACCTTAACCTAAGAACAAGACATTCCAATTAAAGAACCTACCAAGACCCAAAACTGGTTCTCTGCAACAAGAAATTTAAAAAAGCAAGAACCTACCAAGGACTATTAGAATACCAATACCAAAAACTACAGCTATGTCTGAGAAAATGAACAAAAACAACAAACAAATGATAAATAATTAAAAGAAAGAAACCAAGTTTAGATCCTGAAACAACAAGAGTTGAAGTGTAGACCTATCTACCAGGACCCAAAAACTATGATTAAGACCCTTAAAAAAAAACACCATACCTCGAAAAATATAAACGACTTTGTTTAATGCATTTAATTCTATTGCAATTTTAAATCTGGTGAATATACTAAAAAACACCACATAATTTCAATACTATGAATAATACTACTAGTATTTTATCGACTTCATACATCAATAGCACTACATTAGTACTCCAATATTCATTTGATGAATGGTCCAATGTAACAGGCATTTGTTTAGACAGAGTTTGCCGACTTTTTGGACATCGTTTTTCAAAATAATGAATTATTTTCAGATTTTGGTAGGCAAACGCGGCACTAATTTCATAACGCGGGTGGGTGAGGGGAAACCGGGAATTGAGTCTCATAAGCCTTATAGGACAATAATTTGTTCACTTGCTGGAAAGTTTAGAAATTAATTTTATTGAGAAACCTTTACATTGGTATGCACAAAAGAGTTAAACCTTGTTTTAAACCAAATTTATTCCTATTCCCGTGGATTTTTGCAATGTCATATTGTTCTAATTCTGAACTTTGCATTGAAATCTTTCAATAGTAGCTTTGGAAAAAGTTATAGGTAACAGAATTCTACAATACTAATTTTTGTTTTTAAAAAGCAGGTTTAACTTTAGACCAGGTTTGACACTTAATATGTCAAGTTATCACATACATTAAATAACCCTTATTCTCACTGTATCATTACAATCGAAATGAATGGATGTTACTTGGCTTTTATTTCAATCACATTAATATTCTTTTATTTTTCAGATACCGTAGTTACAGCCACAATGATTTTGTGCATGGCGTGTCTTGGGACCCACTCAGTAACAAACTCTTAACGTGCGGATGGGATAAACAAGTGATAACACATGATGTTAATCTACCAAACACAGCAGTACCGTTATAATCCAGCTCCTTAGTGTTTGTGCTTCTTAGTAGACGTCATTGTAACCTTATGCTGCTTTCATACTAATGTAGTTTATTTGCAGCTTTGTCGCTGCGTGGCGTATATTTTTGGCAAAAACTTGCCGCTTCCGGTTGTCGTAGTGGCAAAGCTACATGTCACTGAGATAATCGATATCGGCAACATTTTGTCACACGACAAGATTTTTTTAGATGGAATGAATTCAATTTTCAGAGCGACATGAAGCGGCAAAGCTACAAAGCTACAAAAGTGTGAAACGAAACAGACAACAGAGCTGCAAAGCTGTTTGCTTCAAAGTGACAATAAGTATGAAAGCAGCATTATGTTTATTGCTGCAAGGTCATGTGATATTTTTATCCAGTTTCAAGTGTTTGTGTTCAGCTAACAGATTGTTCTGTGTTGAATTGTTCTGATGGATATGTGAAAGGCAACTAACAGGAAAGCACCCTTTCTCATGTTCATGTGCAGATAAAAGTTTGGTTGCCTCAAAAATGCTTTGCGCATTGACTGTAGGAGAAAACTCTTTTTTCTAATTCTGGCTCTCTGAAAGATGACAACTTCCATGTGCCTGATCCTGGTCAGCCAAGCATCTGTGATGTTACAATCCGGGGGGGGGGGGCACTCAACTTTGAAAGTGGTATGCATGTCAGGCGCGAAGTGCCGAAATGGGGTCAGGTGAACTGATTTTCTGCAAAAAAATGGTTCTTTGAAACCGATTTTTGCAGGTCTAGTGAACTGAAATTGTTGCCAAAAATAGCCTCCTGAGCTGAAAATGTTCGCATAATTTCCTAAGCAATGTTTGCAGTTAAGAGCTAATTTTTTGTAATTTTTCTCAAAAATGGGGATCTAGTGAGTGACCTGGCGGCCTGAAAAAAGGGGCTCTTGACCGCCGGACATATACATCTTGCCCGCATATGTGAGTGCCCCCCCCCCCCCCCCGGGTTACAATTTCACCAATGAAAAGGACTCTTTCCTAAATAGATAAGAACCAACTTGTCCTGGGGATACTTATTAGCTAAAAGGCTCCCCAGATAGCACGAAAAGTTGGCGGTCCGATAAAATCGGTTTATCGTTGGCCATGGTGGCCAATGTGGCCGCTGATTGCTGGTGCTGGACCAATATCAGGCCGATCAAAAATTGCCATCAAAGGCTGTGTTCATATATAATAGTCATGACTAGTCATGACCGGCTCTCATCTAGAGCGAGACAACTTGGGGCGTGTTCACACAGAGGAATTTGATAATGACTATATTCTCACTCATGAGCCGCTCATGACCAAATTCCCAGTGTGAACGCAGTTATAGAAAGTGTCTCGCTAGTGACCAAATGTGACACGCCACTAGTTTAACACGCAAGTCATGTCCCAGTGTGAACGCAACTGCTACATTGTCTCGCTTTTGAACCGGTCATGACTTATAATGTGTGAAAACGCCCTAAGTTAACTTTGCCTGTGATAGAGGTGACCTTGAGGAGGAAAAGTGGATCATGAATTGTAAATTTGTCACCAGATCGGAATAACTACCTTTAATTTGGAGTGTATTTATCCAACAGAGTCTGTAATTCAATGTTTTATTACCGTTGTTAAAGTTAATGCCTTTCGTTACTAACACTCAGACGGTGTTTTAAGTTCTTCCCACCATTCAATTCAAACTGTTACTTCCACAGCTTATAAATAACCCAATGAGTGAACCAACAGCCATAGACTTACATGTTAAACTGGTGATGGAAAACTTGCTATAGAAAATTCATTACATAGTTTAAGTGTGAATGAAAAAGACCTTCAGAAAGGGGATAATCACAGCTTGATGTCAGTGTTAACCAAATACCACTTCGACAATGTTCTTCATTCCCAAAATACAGTCTGAAAAGGAGCAAATTCAAAATATTTGCCACACAAATGAATGTAGTAGTGGAGTGACCTTGGTGAACATTCCATTGGGTTAGTCATACAGTTGCTGTGTGTTATGGGAAGAGCTTTAATCATCCCTTGACTAACACTTATGAAACATACTTCTTCAAATAATACTATAGTCAGGAATAGTAGCGATTAAATTCAAACCTCGCAGTCTGTCTGTGATTATAATACATGTTTACCCACAGGCGATGATATTTTAACTCAAAGACAAATGAAAGTGCTACCATAAAATGAGCAGAAAGTCACAATGAACATTTCATAAATGACCCCTAAAATGAAAAATAGTGGTAAGGTCAATGTTCCGTTTTTAGTACATACGCTTGCATACCTGTCAACATTTTCAAATTCTGATGCGTGAGACTTCTGTAATGAGTAAAGTTTACGGGGAACTGGCATAGAGGCCAAAAAGGTACATCCCAAAACTTTATACGTAGCTTTAAAAAAGGTCTCACATGCGCATATACGACTATTTCTGAACAAATTCAAGATGTAGTTTTTAAAACATTGCTACCAATTTTCTTCCGTCATTCAAGAGTACGCATTGTCACCTATAGGACTTTTTCGATCGGGAGGGTTACTTAGAGCAGGAGACTCCCGCCTAAATCGGGAGACTTGACAGGTATGCGCTTACTCAAATGGAATATGAAAACAGAAACTATTTGACAATTGAGAATATGAAGTATTAAATTATGCAGTAAAATCAATTTTGAAATTTGTGACTTTCTGCTCTTTTTGTTGCAGTATATTTCAAATGATACTGGTCGAGACCAACATATTTCTGTTATCAATGCATCTCATTTTCTCAATATATATTATGCATTGTACTGGTTAGTAATAAAAGTAAATTTTGTCTGTTTTCAAAATAAGCTTTGTGGTTTTTTTAAGGTGGTTCTAACGTCTACGGTGTCCTGCACAGAATTTGTTCAAAATTTCACAGAATGTGCAGAATGATGAAAAAAACATGTATTCCAAATTTTGATTTTTTTCCGTCAAAGCATTTTTGAGTTACGCTTTTTTTCATTTTCCAATTTCCCATAGACTTTGTACATGGCAAATTTGGCCACCATGAAAATTGCACAAAATTTGGCAAATTTCT
>JXSR01S004217.1:32681-50074 GCA_000969725.1 Ophiothrix spiculata
TAAAACCCATACCTGCATAAGGGACCGCTCATAAACACTTGTAAGGGGGGTCCTGATGCCAAAAGGGGAGCCCTTAAAATGTTTCACCCTCGTAAGGGGGCCTTGAAAAAATTACCACAAATTTTTCGGTAAAAATTGAGTTATATGCTTTTCTATGGGATTGACCACTAATTTTTGTCTAAGTGTATAAGAATCCACACCCAAGTGCAAAGACTACATTTTACTTGTGTTTCAGACTTTTCTGCACATAAGGTGTTCACCCCAACAAAAGCCAGGCTGGGACATTTTGAAATAAACAAAAAGATAACACTGATCCAAAAGCCTCATTGCTCAATATTTTGTAATGGAACAACCGCCCCCTGGGGGTGTTCTTACTGACAATTAATAACCTGCGTAATAGCGCGATCCAATCTAGTAAGATTATTTCTACTTTTACGCAAACTACTGCGCGGTCATTATCAGGTAACAATGACTTCTGTTAATGACCCGCGTAGCGCGTATGCTTTAAACGCAGCATTACGCGCACGCAATGATATCGCGGAGGTCGCGTTTTACTAAACGCAACGCGGACGCAGTGCCTAGACCGATCGATATTTTAGAAGATGGCAAAGAAACAAACTAAATAAAATTATGATTTTCACTCTTTTTTGGTCAAAATCAGGATTTTAAAGATAAAATTACGGTTATTAATGACAATAATAACTTTGCACCATCTTTTAATTCGGTCATTGTTTGAAATCGTTGGTGTTTGTTTTGTGCCTCGGTTTTGGGCCGAGGTACTTTTCTTCGGGAGCTACGCTCCCTCAGAAAAGTACCTCGGCCCAAAACAAACACCTCCGATTTTAAACAATGACCTCAAAAAAGATGGTGCGCAGTTATTATTGTCTAAATGGTATATGGGGGTGCTCAAAGGTTTTTGGGGTACATTTTTACTTAGTATGTTGATGGGTGGGTTTTTGTCACAGACCCAAATGCGCCCAACTTGCAAAATTGGGTGTATTTGGAAAATTTTGCTAAAAAGGGCACCCAATTTGCCCCAAATTTGGTGCTTTTCCTAGAAAATCGGTATAGAGATGGGTCACAAAATCACGCTTTTTGAGGTATAGAGATGGTCAAAATTCCGAAGTCTACTTCGAGCATCCCCGTACAAATATTTTTTAAGAACTCCCCGGGAACCATGCTTTTGTTTTCTTACTTTTCACCATATTCTCGTATGTTCTACATGGATGATATTTGGTGAGTGGGGGAGGGGTGTTGGTGAAATGGTACCATGTGTAACTTGAGCATCATATATGCTAATTAAAATTTGCAAAATTTATGCATGTTTTTATCTGCAACATATCTATTAGTAAAACCATTTTGGCTTCGTTAACCCTAACAGCTCCCATTTTTTTAAAGCATTTTCACAGGAAAGGGGAAAAATAAACTAATCGACAAACACATTATGGATGGTTCAGCAAGGGTAGCCAATGGCTTTGTGTTACAAGGGAACTTAGGCAGGTCAGGCATTTCGTGTTTAAATATAGACTTGCATGATTGCGTACTGATTGTGACATATTTAGACTTTGGCTTAGTATGGTTTTGTATAGTCAGATAGGAGAGATGTAATCTTAAAAATTGGATTTATTAGCACATTTAAAGGGAAATTTGACTTTCTTTTGACCAAGGTCTGTCTAGATGGACTATGCAATCTATGAAGCAAAAGTAATGTTATGCCTATGAAACCTAACCTTTTTCCTGCTTACCGGTATTGCATCAATACACATTTCTAGTACCCAAGATCAATGCAAAACAACATATTACGGAACATACAAGTGTAAATTATCTGCAGATCAAATTTTGAAATTTTGTCCAAAGCATCTTTAAATCAAAAAGTTCATATTTGGAAATTAAAAATGTGAAGTTAAAAGGGAGATTTATAACAAGTTTTTACAGTATCAGCAGCAAAACAATGAAGCATAATCGATATTTATTGCTTGCCAACCCTGAAGGTTATTCAAGTTTGATATAGTTTGGAAAATAGGGCAAAAATATGTTGAAATGAGTCACAGTTGAAATGTGTGGGTTGTTGTTCCTTAGTTATTATTTCCAGACAATGAGTGTTGAGTTCAAGAGGGCATCACCTTTCTTGTTTTAGCCTATAGGTTCATTAACCAGACATGACATATGTGATGACTCACCCCGAAAAGGGAGACTTTGCGACAGAACACTTTTCGAGAAACTGATGAAAATAGGCAGCAAAAAATATAGAAATTAATAAGAATTTCCAGCAGATTTTCTGTTGTAAACTTTGATCACAAAGCCATCACATATGTGACCGTCCATCCCAAACCACCCGTAAATGCCACCTCTTGTCATATTCACTTTTTAAAATTATTTGCAAAGACCATGCTTTAAGGATTAAAATGATACCTTAATGAACTTCACACGATTTCCAGAAGTTATGGTCCATCAAAGGTTGTCAGGGAATCAAACGTATAACAGATATATATGGCGAATTCCAGCGTGACAGGCGTGACCATTGCATGAACCTTTTTTTCTCGGAATAGCTGGTAAATTTTATCTAAAGGCGATACCACAGAAATATTCCTATATGTTATAGTAAACATTCGATATTGGATGCAAAAAGTGAAACATTTATTCTAACTCAATCACTGTCTTCACAATGGGGACACAAAGTGTCCGTGACAGGCGTGACCCAAACTGACACTGCCTTTTCAAAAATATGGTTTAATGCTGAATTCTATCTCTTTCCCACGGGAGATTTGATTCCTGTTTATGTTGCAGTATATCTCCTTTTGGGAACCAATCAGGAAACATTTCACTTTTGAAGCTGTAGCTCTTAACTTGGGATTACAGGCTAAATCATTTCGTGACAGGCGTGACGTGACAGGCGTGACATTTGTGCACACCTAGTAAAACTTGATTTTAGCAATGGATCTGTTGTTTAATAACGTCTTTATTTATGATTATGATTTATTTCAACAGTTTTGATACTGTATTATGCAAGTCTAATCTATTTTTGAGCTTTAACCCTTGTCCTCCTGAGCTATTTTTGCAACACGTCCTCCGAAGGGTTGTTGCAACCACCCTAATATTTTAGAATGGAACCTCCTATGAACTTGGTTTTGCTAATAATAGATAGGTATGATCCTCCCCTATCCAACGATACCAAGATCATTAAAATCGGCCGAGGCGTTAAGTAATTGTGACGTCTTAAAGCACTTTAAGGATGGAAAATCACGCAAAATTGCATATTGCAAAAATGGCCACCTAAAAGCAAAATTTTGCTACAAAAGTTCTAAATAATAGATTTTCGTCGGGTTTTTTGCCAATTAAGACAGGAAATGATGATTCTAACATGTCGTTTGAGTTTTATAGCATGCACATCTTTTTCAAAATGGCGACTTAAACATTTCCGGGATTTCGACTTCGTGACAGGCGTGACCGATTTTGAGATGTAATAGTGGAGAAATAAGCAATCACTGAATGTTTGTTTATTGCTTTGCGGATGTAGACTCCATGATAGAAGATAGATATTGATGTTTCACCAAAACATGACCTTTTAATAAAACACAGCAAAAACTTTTCATGTTTTTCGTGACAGGTGTGACATCTGAAAACGGCAAATTCCAACAACACACTACTCGGCTATGATTAACATTTATTACTAAAACGTGATTGTACTTTAGAGCACAGAGACTGGGGCTTCTTATACACTAATAAGGAAAAGCCTCAAATGTTTTTCTCTGTTTCAGTACCAAATCACTTTTTGGTGCACATTTGAGGGTAAAATGTTACTAAGGCAACATCCAACTTAAACCAGTCATAAAATAAGTTCTATTTGCTTTATGGAAAAAACAAAAGTAGTTCCTGAGACCTTGACTTGTTTACTTTCAACTCAGGTATTACTTTAATGTCAGGATTGAACTTGAAAAATTCATGTATGTGATACAAGATCATGGAATTAGCCATATGCGTTCAAAGATCAGTAAGCCCTATATTTTCTGTTGATTGTCTTGAAAATTTGCAGATTTATTTCACATTTCCTATCATTTTCTTGCATTGAAACTTTCCTGATATTTTGTAGTAAGAAAAATCAATTTCGGCAAATTACGACCTTGACATGTGTTTTCATCTGTAGCGCAAAATGAAGTTTCTGGGATTTGTGGCTCAAACAGGCTGGACAGCCACATATAAAAAAGTTATTAGGTTCAGCGTCGATATGGTATAAGAAATTGTCTTCTAAGGTGTGCTTCACCTGGATATGACACTTCACGGTAATTCCTCATCCCATACTTCTACCTCACATGACTAATATTAATACCCTCTGTTTATCTTCCCCAAATATATCCTATTCGTCTGGCATTTGTACACTTTTTTTATCAGTTGCAACCTCAAAAATCAGGAGTCCTAGTTTTAGGCACAGTTCATAATTCATGACGAAAGCTTTTGAGTGATTCGAAAGGGGCTTGACGCAATTGTCTTGCATCGTGATGCAGAACAATATTGAACCATGATTCAAAGATAGATGTAGTATAGTGTATTAAATGATGCAGAAAAAATGTGTCGGGGCTTCTATCATTATAAAGACTACTTCAAAGAAGGTAGTTATGCGTTTCTTCTAATATTTTGCGTCTTGACTCAAAATACATTTCGTCATGGTTCTTGCGTCAAAGCCCTCCGAATATCGGAAGGTATTCCGTCATAAATTGAGAACAAGGCCTTAACCATTTTGATACAGAAAACAAGACAATCCTGGGGAAATCAGGACAGTTGTTGAGCATGAATTAACAGAAATCATCAAAATATCACAATGTTGACAGAAAGGTTTTTTTTTTCATATGGAGAGCATTTGAGGGGTGCTCTGGCAAAATGAGAGGAAAGTCGCAAATTTCAAAATTGAGTTTGACATATTTTAATTCTCTATGATCTCAGCTTTTGAACGATATATAATATGTCACATTTTCTTTCTCCATTCTTCATTTACAGATCGAAATCCAAAGCAGTCCATTTAATATATATTGCAACAAAAGTTAGCTGCAAACCGATTTCAAAGATACTGATTACTAGTGTTAAATAGCAACATGCAATCAATTAACCGTGAATAATTGCACTTCCCGGCACAGTTGACTTTAAAACTTAAGTTATAGGTAAACATTCATGCATGAAGCTGTTTTACGTCAAAAAACGAAATTTGAGTCTTTCACCCTATTTTTACTTTAGATGCCATTTATTCTAAAAGTAGAGTTGCGACTTTCCTCTCATTTTGCCAGAGCAACCCACATTTGGCAAGTTGATGTTGAATGTTTGGTTTGATATAATAGTAATCAGCTTAAATTACCCGATAAAATGGGAAGTCCCTATTACACACACAGAAAAATAACAGACACATATAAAAACACATTCTCTAATGTTCCATATCTTCTTCAATTTAATTGGTTAATCATTGGTCACATGACAATACTGCCAAGGCCATAATTCAAATTTCTACATCCTCTAATCTACAACCTAATGAAAACATGAATTTAGAATTTAAATTGTCCAATAATTTGCTGATCTAGTGCGGACAGTAATACCCTGGTCACGTAACCTTGCGGCGAGGTTACCATTTGTTTACGGCATCATACCGGGTAGAAATTCACAGGACACCGGCCAGTGCCTGTGCGGTGTCAGTAAGCCGTAGAGATGTCGTAAGCTTGCTGCGAGAATTTAATTCTGAGTTAAAACCTTGCGGCCTGTATACAATATCTTTAGTTATGGTCCAGTAACAACCAGCGTCTGACTGGTGACCGACCGGGTCATTTCAAGCATTCACCGGTGTCGTGCAGATGTCATGCGTTGTGACTTTCTTTTCAATTACCATTGCTAATGTGACCATAGCATTACATGCACTGCATCAGAAAAGTAAATAATATGAAATCAACCTCAGAAAAATAAAAATAAATTCAATAACATATAAGTCAATAAAGAGTTGCCATTAATCAACTGGATGTACAACTTTCTAATTGAATGATCATTGTTCTGTGCCAAGCTCAGATATATTTCAAAATATATTATATTCTTCTTAAAATTTCATCACATTAGTATGTGGGAAATATAATTTATAGGATGAAATTTGTTCACATGTTACGACTTTTTAAGCCAATAAAAATAATTGCTATTCAATACCTTGTCTTGATTTCGTTATTAGGGGCTTTCGATTTCCATAATGGATAATTCCAAGATGGATGACACAACAAACACTGCATCCTCACCAAGATATTGTTAGATTCTATTACTCATGTTTATATTTCATTAATTCAATTATAGATTTTGGTAACTTTTGAGGTCAATTAGGATCTGTCACACATTAATGAATAAGGGACAATGTATACCTGTCATTTTTCAGTTTCACATACTCATTTTTTTATTGTTTGCCTAGCCGACACCATCTTTTGGTCAACAAATCAAACGTGCTGAAAAATATAACACAACATCAATGTATAAACAAAAGTGTACCTTAGGCCTACGTTGGCCTTAATACATTAATGTGTGGCAGATCCTTAACCCACAACGGAACAATTACATATTAACAACAATGAATAATCTGTTCCATGGTCCAACTTTATTGGACAATGAAAACAAAAATCTAGAATGCAGGGCCCCACTGTTTGTCAATGCAACCCCTACTCTGGATTTTTGTTTACATTGTCCAATAAACGTTTGATTTGCCTGTAGAACATCCTGTCTACATGAGCCAACTTGTCAAGGCACTTCATTTTTGTCACATATCATTGTCACGCTACTTAAATAATTGCCCAATTCATTTTTCCATCTATTTTAATACCTAACCAAACCAGCTTCCTACACTAGGAGGTCTCTAAACATGAACAGGTCTAGCGAATACATGACCACTTAACTTGTTTGTCATGTATACACTTGACCTACTCATGTACACAGGCACACCTTACTGTGGAGAGCCGATTTTGGTAGATCATTGATTATATTATGTGACATGAGTTTGGCAATTATTTTATTAGTGCGACAGTTACAGAGTTACACAAGGTGGGGAAACAAGGTGAATTGTTTTCCGACAGCAAGAGAATAAGACAGTGGTTTATTTCCGTGAAAATCTTACATACTATTTCGTCTTGTGACTGCAAGAAAGTCATATCTGCAAGAGCTTCCATTTTTCATAAAGTTGGTTTGCACTCTGTATAATCTCCCATCTTGGGTCAGTGGCTCTTGAAATGGTTCTTCAAGTGTCAGTATACAACTTTCTTGCACCAACATGACAATTTATTCCATTGCAAAAACATGAGGCAACAGAGCATAGGTCAAGCTGCCGAAAAACAAATTCAAACAAGATACCTTAGTAAATATCGCTATGCAACAAAAAGGGTATTCCTTAAAATACATTGACAACCCTGTTGAAGACACACAAACCACTGATTCAAACAAACACAGGAATCAAGCATTTTTTTAACAACATGAATGCCTGATAATTTAGAGGATTTCAAACCTACGCTTAGATAAATCAAATGAGAGATTTATACTAGTACTTATACCATATTCGACTGGGATATGACAAAAGTGACTTCGAAAATCCCAACAAAATAAACGTTAGGGTATAAGTTTGGCAATATGTAGATCCTTTACATAAACATAAATTGCGATCAGCCCTCTCAAAATAATCTGTAATAAACTTAATTTGTAAATTTTCAACTTTCTGCTCATTTTGAGGGCAATATCTAACAAAATCTAACCCTGACCGAGTCTTAATCATTGTAAACCATTGCTGTTTAAAATATTTTAAATTTTATTTTACGGAAAGATTTCACAACTTAAAATCAATATTTGTTCAATTACCAAACAATATTATGATTATAAATTGCTACTTACTGTTACGTAATTCTGTCTTTAAGTACATATGTTGGCAATTTTTAGGAAGAAAAAATGATGTTGGTTGAAGAGTCTGAAGTAATTGTTGTTGTAAAAAAAGAACTTGACAATTATGTAACTGAACTCTATTGCATTGAGATGGCAAACTGGAAATTTTACATTTCTCCATCTGTATACAACAAAAGAACTTGAGACTCTGGAACCAAATTTGCTGAGGAAAAAAAGTTCGAAATATTGCTATACTATACGAATAATGATATAATATTGAAATAAACTGGAATGACTGAATAAGAAAAGCAAAACATTGATTACTGTAAAACAAGTTAATTTCGCGAAATTAAATTGCCGCGAAATTATAGTTTTCACATAGACAGTAATGGAAAGTTTCCCATTTTCGCGAAATTAAGTTGCCGCGCAATCTGCATGATTTCCCAATTCGCGAAATAAGGTTGCAGCGAAATGAACTTGTTTTACAGTATCCTGCTACGTACATCAAAAAAACATCCACCCATCCCTACACCCCGACTACATGGAAGAGAAAAATAAACCTTTTATCCCTGACATTATATCTTTTACATATCACTAAAGAATATTTTACAATTTTCAAAAAATTCATTTTGGTGGCCTCTTATTGGTGCATTGCATAACATATGACTATTTTCAAACGATGCAATTGGTTAATTTTTTGTCTAGCTTTCAACTTGAGCATGCTTATTCATTAGAAGTCACAAGAAAAAAACGTGGATCTGGTAAAGTCTGGCAATCTCGAAAAGGTCAAAGTTCAAAAAGCTCGTAAAAATGAGTCTGGTCACTATACTGAATAATGTTAAAAAATTAAATAGGTAGAGTTTTCCCCTAAATACTAAACATGTGAAAATAATTGATCATACTATAACAAATAAGCAAATGCTGTGTCACTTAAGTGATAATTCTCATTTACAGTGATTTCCTTGTTTTTATTATCAATTTGCATTGTTGAATATATTTACAGGCTCAACCCTGTACGGCCTAAACTGGAAGACAAAAGCTGCAATCAATCGCAGATGTAAACTCGGGCTTTATGAAAGCCAAATTTCATCAATAATAAAACCAAAACTAAGAAAATAAAATATTTTAAAGCATCTATCACTTGCAATTTTGTATTTTTATCCTGAAAAGTGGTCTATTGACAGACGACAATACAGTGACTGTTCTTGAGCATTAAATCAAGCGAGTGAGTAATCGCTCACAATGGCGAGTAATTACTCACGACATGAATGCATTTTTACTACCATTTGATTTTTGACCTTTTTATTCATTTAAACACTATATCTCAAGAAATACCACTTTCCTACAGATACTTCCACATGCCAGACCAGTGCCATGGAACTCGTGACCCAACATTTTCTTGTGACTTCTGTTTTTTTGAGTGGCCACTACTTATTCTGGTAGCCAAACTCAGTGGCGTCATCTTCAGTGAAGTCGCCATAGCGCCACAGGTGCAGCTGGAAAAAACAAAAAGTGGAAGAAAAAGATTACAACTTTGGTCTTACGCTAAAAATTACATTAAAATATAACATACACATATTATCATGATTACAGGTTGAAGCTAGCAAAACTTAGTACAGACTAAATTTAATTTACCCCCTCACAAACTGCCACGAATTGCAAAAAAAAAAGGTGACCCCGGGTATCCAAATAACTTTTTTTACATCACTTGTGGTCATTTTGATTAAAATAATCTATGGGTACCCCTGATATGGATGTAGGGTAAACCACCAAAGTTGAGGGGGTAATTCTGGGCATGTCAATTTCACGGGGACCACCCCCAGGAAACAATGATGTAGATAATAGCTAAGCTTTAAAAACAAGGGTTGAGAAAAAATAAAACAGAATGCCAATTAGCTGACAGTACTTGTATTTCTGCTTTAATTCCCTTGAGAATTCAATCATTCTTGGTGGGCCACAAACAAGTGCTGGTAACTGCCGATTGGCACTAAGCATAATAGCTACAACCTTTTTAGTTTTTAAAGGCATGATAAGGCAAAAAAAAAAAATTGTGTTGCCCTCAGCGACCGACCCTATTCAAAAATTTTTTAAAAAAATAGGGTCGGGAAAGCACCCAATTTTGCTCAGATTTGGTGTTTTTTGAGAAAATATTTTGAAATTAGTGGAAAATGCACCCAAATTTCATAATTTAGGTGCTTTAAGTTTAAAAAAATATATTAAAAAAAAAAATCTTTTCCGACCGACCGATTCATTTGTTCAGAAATTCTACTTGAGGGCAACACAACATTTTTTTTTCTTGGCCTAATAATAACAAAGCCCAAACAAACAGCTCTTGAAATTGCTCTGCAAATGACACATATGGGAGAACAAATTTGAGGTTTTTCATTCTAGTGAAAAGGGTTTTATAATGGCAGTCATTGCATATGACTTTCTTCCACTAATGTCTTGGTAACCTCCTTTACATAAATCATTAATGTATGTGCCATGATGTAGCCCAACAAATATACCATTGCTGAACATTTGGGTAACAAGCACAACATTACTGTCTGCAGCTGGTGAACACAAGGTTGCCATGGAAACAGCAATCTCGCTGCTTTTGCTGCAAGTATATGACTACAGGAATGCTAGACTGACCCAAGTCCATGCTTCCCTACCGAGGCTAAAAGAAAGTATATTCTCCTGTAATGATGACTATAAGGCGTTAAAAAAAAAATTGATGTGTTGCCCTCACACGCCCGGTCGTAAATTTCGAAATTCTACGACCGGCATTTTTATTTTGTACACGCTTGTTGTAATTGTTTTGATATTTACGTGTTTTTCGCCTTGAAAATGCAGTAAATACTTCGGCGACTCGACGGACATGTTTTTGTTTTGGAAGACTCTATTCGCAGTATCGTACTGCGAATAAATTCGCAGTATGGGACTGTGAATAAGAAGATGTCGATGCTACACCTACATAAAAATTTGCAGTATCTGCAGTACTGCGAATAGTAGACGAGCTGTCTCTTATTCGCAGTACGATACTGCAAATAGGTTAGTTTTTAGCTAGTCTCTTGTAATACTTGAAATCCTCGATCGCGAAACTACTAGTATGCGTGCAGATACGTAAAAGTCTAGCACTGGAATGAAATAAATGGAACCGGAAGATGTGCTACCTTTTTAGTTACGAGTTTTAATAAATATTAGCAAACAACAATTTTTATTTTATTTTTTGAATCATTTATTTTTCAAATTTTCATGAATATATTTTGCACAAAAAACACTTCTCACATCACATATTTTGCATTGTACCATTTATCTCAAGATCTGGAGGTCATACTTACATTAATACTAAAAAAAAAATAATAAAAAAAAAAAAAAAAAGTCTGACCGTCCGGTCCTCCCGTTTTTTGGCCCGTGAGGGCAACACAACAATTTTTTTTTGGCCTAATTTGCCATTTAAAAATCAATTTTGGACATTGATCACCACTTCCTTTTGTATAGGTAAGGCAGCGTGGAAATGGGTCAGTGTTGCTTTCCTAATATATTCATATGTCAACATGGAAGGTATAGGACACAATACATAAACTGTGTATCTCTTCAGTGGGCTAAACATATCTAATAAGCTCAAATTTGGTAACACTCATATAACACATTGGCCTTTTGTTAATACAATAAGCATTTGCATTGCCCCAGGGTGTTACCTGATATGCAAAGCTAGAGCCTAGCTAGGGCAAAGACACAGATAAAAATAAAGCCTGATCTAATATAAAGTCAGCCCAACTTTGAGCATTCTCGACACAAATATCAATGTACTGGACACCCAAATTCAACTAAATCTTAAGGCTCTGCCATGTTTACAGTGATAGTATCCTACTTATCATCTATACAATGTTATACAAATATTAACTGCTAATGAGTGTGATGGTAAAAATATACCATCCCGAATTGAAAGATTTATTGTTCCAATCAATCTTTCAATGAGGGATGGTATATTTTTACCATCACATGAATATATTATAAGCAGTTAATATTTGTTTTATATGACTCATTAATAGATTCTAGTCATTTGATAACACATTTAAACTATTGTACTTACCCATTATCCATGTAGCAGAAAACGGTATGTCCCTACTGTACACTGTAGTTTTCAATCCAGTGCGATAAGAGCCGATAAACTATCAAACGGATGAAAGTGATAGTAAAGACTATCAAACGGATGATAGTGATACTAAAAATGACAAATGGTCACGTGTTGCAATCTTACCAATCAAATGACTAGAATCTATGAATGAGTTATATAATGTCAATTATCGCATGTTTAGTATGTTTGTTTAACATCAATGGAGAAAAACTTACTCTGTTCTTTCTGGCTACATCCTGGGCTTGCGCGTAATCGGAAACGATCTTCTGGAGTCGTTTGTCCCTGCGTTTCTCGGCCAGCACCAGACCATCGCTGACGAGCTTCATGCCAACATCATCTTGTGTTTCTGGGGTCTGGAGGGTGACAAAATCCTGGCTCCCATTGTGATACTCTACATTCATCATGAATTGATGGTTGAGGATATCGCGCATGATCCCATCTAAGGCATCTTGTTTGTAATCCTCCTAAATTGGAAAACAAACAAACATTTGTATTAACAAAAAAGTACCAAACTTTTGCATAGAAATATTATGTGATCCATGGACGCACACACACACACACACACACACACACAAATTGTAGCCAATAATACACGGGTCCCTTTGAGACCATTGTCACTTTGGTAAATGTTTTGAAACGCAGCATTTGGGGTGTCATGTGGATAGTTTTTAAAGGTCAGGACCCTTGCTTACAAGATGCGACTTGCCTTCGCGTAGACCAGTCAAAACCGGAAAAATATTCAAAGATAATGTAAAGCTATTCATAAACTATGAGATATTGCCCATATACACGTTAAAAATGGCATTTGAACACCCATTGACATCTGCAAAAAAGCCAAAATCCAGTTTGCCAATATTTTCTTGAGTAGAATCTTCAGATATAGTGGGATGCATTTTAGAAAATAAGACCTCAGAAGAACAGGCCTGGACTGCTATGATGACTTAAACAGAATTTCTAGTTCCAAGGTTTGTTGTTTTCGTATGTTTTGAAACATCCGATTCTGACGTTGAAACAACAGAAATACCAAAACTAGACACATCGGACCCATTAATGACTTAATTTTTGAGTACAAACTTACGTCTTTCGGGAGCAAAATGCATGCTAGATAGTAACGATGGGCTTGAGGCAGATGCGTGTGGTAAGCTGGTGGCAAGGTTGCTAGATTAGTCACAGATGTCTTATCACGCTGTAAAAAACAACAACATATGAGCATATTACTTGAATAATGGTTACTAAAACCTCAGCGCTCAAAAATAAAAGGACTGCTTTAATAGGTCCAAGTATTTACCAAAAACAAAATCTGAAGAGATTTGTTATCTTAGTATATGGTATAGCTACTATTTGTAGTGACAGTTCATTATTACCTACAACAGGCTGAGAATTTATACCACCCCCTTGCACTAAGGGAACATCCAGAAATACAATTTACTATATTTTAAAGGAGCAATTCATGATCCACTTTACACCCTCAAGGTCACCTCTATCAAATTTGATTTTTTTAGCTTATAAGAATCCTCAAGTGGTATATGTTACAACCCCCAAACCATTCTTTCATATGTGCTTGCATTTTTGAGAAAAGTGAGATAATGTGTCATTTTCTAATTATTGTCGGGGCCCCGACAATAATTACAATACAATAGTCTATGGGGATTTTCAAAATGCTGAAAAGCTTGTAACTTGGAAACGAAAGGTCGGAATCAAGTGAAATTTTCAGTATATATTTATACTGTACTCTTCTTTTTATTTAGCTAGAATTGCACCTTTAATGGGATAAAAATGTATATTCTGTTGACATACGAGTAGCATAAATATTGTCTTGAGCACTCCTTAAGACCAATTAAAATTTCCTTATTTCCTCCGTAGTCAAATGTTCAAAAAGAGAAGAGACCAGGTGAAGGGGGGATAAAATGCCCTATTTTTCAAATTAACTCTCATCACCAATATTTTGATCACAAATCCCATAAATTTTATAATGACTGTATGTGCCATATTGTAGCCCAACAAATATACCATTGCTGAACATTTGGGTAACAAGCACAACATTACTGTCTGCAGCTGGTGAACACAAGGTTGCCACGGAAACAGAGCAATCTTGCTGCTTTTGCTGCAAATGTTTGTCAACAAAAAACAGGGTGACAAACTGAAACCTTTTTCATGGCTATTCTAAGAAATTCTTTGAATTACATGGGATGAAAAAATGACTACATATTAGTTCGGCAGAACTCACAATTCGGATACATATCTGAATTTGGATTTTGATTAAGTTAACACAGCTAAAACAAGTCGAAATATGTACAAGTACACAATTTGCAATGGGAAATTCCCTTTTTATCATCCTTAAAGAGTTCTAGATGATCCCTTAAAATAGTACGGCCAAAGCAAGGTTTCAGCTAAGGCATCATTTCATGTACATGGCAATAACGGCAATGAACAGGGCAATGAATATATTCAGCTGCGCCACGTACCATAGCATAATGTACAAAATTCAATAACATTATCATCATTTGTCATCTACTTCTAACAAAGTTTTTGCCAAATTATATTGCTTTCTGTTGTAAGGGCATATAAGCATGTTACTTGCATAATGGTTATACAAAAATCAGATTCAGCACTCAAAAATAAAACAGCTATGCTTTAATAGGTCCACGTATTTACACCTTAAACAGAAAAGATCTTGTGAGGTTTTTTTTCTTGGTATATGGTACAGCTACTATTTGCAGTTCATTATTACCTCTAACAAGCTGAGAAGTATTTACCCTCCCCCACCCTCCACTTTCACACTAAGCTAACACTTGAACACAGATATACAATTTATTATATTTTATTGACATACGAGTAGCATAAATATTGCCTTGAGCACTAATTAAGGTCAATTAAAAGTTCCTTATTTCCCCCACAGTCAAATGTTCATAAAGAGAGGAGACAGGGGGAAGGGGGATCAAAATGCCCCATTTTTCAAATTTGCTCTTATCTCCAATATTTTGATCACAAATCCCATAAATTTTATAATGACTGTATGTGCCATATTGTAGCCCAACAAATATACCAATGCTGAACATTTGGGTAACAAGCACAACATTACTGTCTGCAGCTGGTGAACACAAGGTTGCCATGGAAACAGCAATCTCGCTGCTTTTGCTGCAATTATATGTCAACAAAAAAACAGGATGACAAAATAAAGAATCTTTTCATGGCTATTCTAACAAATTTTTTGAATTACATGAGATGAAGCGATGGCTACTAATACTTTTCAAAAAAGTGACATGATCAAGCAAAGCTGTCAGATCTAAGAAAATTCAGATAATTTGAGATCTGTACGTTCCCTCCCATTGAAAATAAACAGGAAATATGGTTTTCAAAGAAATGGCATGTTGAAGTACAACACTATGAAAACAATGACACAGGAAAAATGTGATTGAATCTTCATTAAACACATGCAAAATATGTTGTGACAAATAAGAAACTTTAAAGTAATCTATGCGACTCTTAAAGGCTACTTACATTTCCAAAGTCTATATAGAACACAGATACTTCTTTGCCGGAAACTTTCTCTATCCTAGCTCTGTACCAATCGCCGTCTACAAATTTACAAGCACAAAGCTGGCCTGGCGATGGGGTATAGGAACCCGGGAGAGGCGGAGAGGCTTCTAAATCGGCACGGAGTTGTTGCATTAATGTTTCAAAAGCAGGACCTGAAAATACGGATATGAATGATATTGTCAAGAGAGTGTTAAAATAAAAACAAGTGAAAAAACTCAACAAGTTCCAAGTCACATTCAAAAACTTAAAATGTTTTTAGTTGGCTTCCAATAACACCAAGTACACTGAACAACAATTTTTATTGTTTGCTAAGTACAGGGCTCCCAGCATTTAAAGAAAATGAAATTCCCTGACTTTTCCCTGATGAAATCTCAAAATTCCATGATAATGTTTTTTACGAAAAAATGCAAAACAGGTTACTTTTCGAATTCTGCGACAATACATGTGAACGTAGAAGAACAGAGACCTGACACACAGGGGAAATTGAGTCTGATTGACTACTTTCGATCTTTAGGCCAATCAAAATGCCCTGACTTTTCCCTAATTTGAGGCTGCAGGCATTTTTTTATCAAATTTCCTGACTTTTCCCTAATTGGAAAAAAAGTAAAATAATTATCCCTGATGAATCTTCCATTTAGTGTTGGTGCCCAGAGTCTTGTGCAACTAGATAATCCAGCATCACTTTGGGTATCAGGCACCGTTTATTTTATGCAACTGGTGAACACAGGATTTACATAGGAAAGGGTAAATACTGCTGCTTAAAATTGCAATGTCTTCTTTCCATTTGCCACTTAAAAGTTATTTATACTGAACACCACAGTATATGGCAACATCTCTCTTATATCAGCAACAATCAGGCAACACTGTTAATCGTCATGCGAGTGCAAGAAAGTCGTATCTGCAATGGCTGCCTAAGTATTTATTTAAAATCATGTGAAAAACCCTCCAAAATGTCCATGTCATATGTTAGTGGCTTTTGAAATGGTTCTTCAGGAACCATTTCAAGAGCCACTGACCCAAGATTGAAGATTATATACTGTGCAATCCAAATTAATGACAAATGGCAGCTATTGCAGATACGACTTTCTTGCACTCACATGATGGTTTATGTTTTGCTGGACATTGAATCAGTACCACAAACCAGCATATCTCCCATTTGATTTTCTGGACAACTTCTAAATTGAGATGACCTGTTATGGACAACAATGGTTGAAATTTACAATAAAAATCTGTGATATAGTGACAAATTATTATGCTGGTAATGACCTCAAATAACTCCTAAATGGCCTTTGACCCCAAATATTGTGTGTGGCAATGTATGCCCCTATACCTTACAGGTCTAGTAATGATTATGTAAGTGCCATTTACCCTACGGACACTGGCAGCCACTTTTGGTGCCTAAACCCCATTGAGTGTAAGCGTTCAAAGGGTTAAAGTCCATGAGACTATGTGGACACAGTGACCAATTAAGTACATACACACATACATACTGACATCCAGTGGGACGGAGCACTGATGGACGGATATCCATATCGTGATTGTTTCATAGTCTCCTTTCTAAACTTGTTTCAGCGTCAGGTATATATAACGATGACATACCTGCATCGACCATTTGAGCATAGAAGTCTAATTCCGTTCCAACCTCTGTGACTACGATGCGCTTGTAATTTGTCTTGCGCTCTGTGTCTTCCACGATTTGGACTTGCTGCTTGGGCTCTTCAAACGCCTCCCAGATCTGAAGATGTAAAACAAAAATTGTGTCAACACATGGTATCAATGGAAAATCATGCCCATTTTGACAAAATCAGTCATATTTGGCATGTGGTAAAAATATTGCAAACTTATCCTTTTTCTGCCT
>JXSR01S004219.1:36273-48010 GCA_000969725.1 Ophiothrix spiculata
GCGAAACAAAACAGAAATGTTGGTAAAGATGATATCCTAGCTCGCATACTTCCCCTGCAAATTTCCGCTGGATTTTTACGACCTCTCCAAACTGGGAAAAGTGTCCAAAGCCCTTTGGAGCTTCAAACGCTCACTACTAGATAGTTATTGCATGGATGTTCTTCATTTTTGCACCAAAGCAGGTAGAGACATTAGGCATGATTGTCACCAACTTTCAGTGTCTGGGATATTTCAGTTTTTGAATTATATGGCATTGAAATCTTGATAACTTCATTCTGGGACACACTGTACAATAATCACATCGTACTAAAATATTTTCTTGTTATCTCCTAACATATAAACTTATATAGTTTCAGAAGATACTATTTCGCCGAGAGTTATGAATTGTCCATTAGATATTACCCTGAATGCATCAAAAGCAATCCCTGTGTCGTGGATCGAACCAACGACCGAAGACGAATCCAATGTCACTACCCTAGTGAAGACCCATTATCCGGGAGATTTATTCGAAGTTGGTTCAACGACTGTCTTGTACATGTTTGCAGACCAATCCAATAACATTGCGTCATGTACTTTTAACATTATAATTCGCCAAGGTGATGTTATATTATAGAACATTATTTTATATACGACAATTGTTTTATTGTTTTATCAACATTAATGGTTTCTGTTGTTTTGTTGATTATATATCTTTTAAAAATCAGTTAAACATATATATTGTCTGATCAATATTAAATTATAGCCATTTATAGCTAAATGCACATTATTGGTCAGTTTCCAGGTTTTATGAATCCTTGAACTTTAGTTTTGACCACATGTATGAGGTAAACATGGTAAAGGAGACCCCCCCCCCAAAAAAACAAAAAAAAAACCACTAAATTTTTAATTTATGCAATATGCATATGATTAATTAAAAACAATGAATAGCGCCGTCAATAATGAAATTTCAAAATATTGTCTAAAAATAATATCCAGTATTTATACTGCGCTATTCACCGTAGTATCATAGCGCTTAACATTATTACGCTATTCACCGTAGTATCATAGCGCTTGACATTATTACGCTGTTATTAGGAAATCATCACAAACATCTCACCTCAACTAGATCGCAATCTTAAGACGCCGACCTATTGGAACTTAGATTGTAATATTCCCCTAACAGCTCCCCAATGCGCTTGGGTCGACGAAGCAATTGAGATTAAATGTCTTGCCCAAGGACATAACCCGTTGGCCGTAGCGGGGCTCGAACTCGTGACCTCATGATTCGGAGTCCTGCACTGTTCCACTAGACCACACGAGCTCTATTTTTTGGATAAACCGTGAAATAAAATTATAGAAATAAATGTAACAGTTCAACACTTAACCATTTGAACCCTGGCCATTCCACGTGCATCTGTACCGCTGACTCGGGCCAACCCGAAATTTAAAAAAGCCCAATATAACGTATAAACTTACTTTTATTTTGATTTTTCGTGCTTAACCTTTTCATTTTATACTAGTCTGAATTGTTCCAATAAAAAGCATTAACAAAAAAAAAATACTATTTATGTCGACCAAAATATTCGACATTCGCCTTATACGTACGTTGCAGTCTATGGACGAAGCTATATTTGTTGAAAATTTGATCAAATTTACGAATTTATGATGTCTTCCGATATAAATACGACCATTGGATATGTTAACTACCCATGCATGTTGACAGACATATCAAGTTTCTGGCACGTGACCTTAAAGCCGGTAAATCGGCTCATCGGGTATACGGTACATGTACACGTGAGCCGGTATACCGGCTCGTCAGGTTCACTCGTCGGGTTCAAAGGGCTTATTCCAGAACTAATTTAGACACTTGTAAGGGACTTCATTTGGAACAATGCATGTTTGTCAAAAAATAAATAAAAAAGAACCCATCAAACAACGCTGAATGCTTCACATTTTTTTTTTGTAGAAACCAATATTTGAAAAAGAAGTCCTGTTTGTAATTGTATTTTTTACAGGATGAAAAACTGTAATCACTCTCTAAAATGCAGTTTATATTAATTGTCTAATTCTAGGTATTGCAGATGATACAAAATCACCGCAAGTGGTCAACTGTCCACATGATATCATCATGAACGCATCAGAAGCAACCATTGTGTCGTGGATCGAACCAACGACAGTAGACGAGTCCAATGTCACTACTCTGCTAAAGACCCATTCTCCAGGAGATTTATTCGATGTTGGTTCTACGACCGTATTGTACATATTTGCAGACGAATTCAATAATATTGTGACATGCACATTTGCTGTTAACCTTCGTCGAGGTTTGAAATATTTTAAAGTTTAAAGTATCTTTTAATAGACCTATTATTTTTGTGAATGCCGTGTACTTCTGTAAATTGCTTTGACAAATTTTGTATGACTCAACAGATACATTGAACGCACGATCTGTTATATTATTTGTTTCTGTTTGATTATACATGTGTCTGTTGTAACCTTATGCATCTTGACATTGTCAGTGTTTTGTTTATCTGATTTTGAATTTAATATGAACATTGAGAGTCATTTTTATACCTTTCTAAACAAATTCTTGATATTTTCTGTATAATTCTCTGAATTTTATGAATATGCGCTGATGCTAAATTTCTAAAATCTCCAATTTTATTTCAGAGGAGACTGATCCTCGGAAAGTAATGAATTGTCCATCAGATATAACTGTGAATGCTTCAAAATCAACCACTGTATCGTGGACCGAACCAACGATCGAAGACGACTCCAGTGTCTCTATTCTGGTTAAAACCCATTCTCCAGGAGATCTATTCGAAGTTGGTTCTACGACTGTATTGTACATGTTTGCAGATCAGTCAAATAACATTGCGTCGTGTTCGTTTTCTGTTAGAATTCGTGAAGGTGAGAATTATTCAACAAATGCATGTTGTTATAAATAAGACATTAAGACATTTTGAAGACATTTGTAGGTATTTGCTTCGACTTAATTTAATTCAGATTACCGTAAACCGGGGTGACTTTGAACGCTTTTTTCAGCTTTTGCCATTTTTTATATTTTCAACATAGAAAAGTTTCTGATATTTTGCTTTCAAAATACCTCCTTGGGCATGGTCTTTCTCATGTTACATTTTATGGAACTAGTTTTTCCTGGAATAAAGTGAGATAAATACATTTCTAGAACTAGAAAATGTCATTATCCCACAGAAATACAATTGTTTTGATCATAAAAATTCAAAAATGGGTGATAATGCAAACACAGTGTCTTAGACTTGAAAATCTGAAGCAACAATTACCCAGCTAGTGCATGCGTTTATATGGGAGATATAGGCGTTCAAAGTCACCCCGGGATCGTTTTTTCTTAATATATTGAATAAGAAAGAAATTTACAAAATTGTCTACATTAATTATTGTAAACTATTATATTCCTGATCAAACCATAATTATTAAATTTTAATTTCATTGGATCATTGTTACCATGGTAACCATTGAGATTTTTCCCACCTATGAAAATTGCTATAAATTTGGCAATACATTTATAAGGCTATAACGAACAACTGGCAACACCTACGGTAGTGTCTCTAAGATGTAACATTGCTAATAGTATCCCCTTTTCAATCATTGATTTGAAAAAATATATATCATCAAGGATAAGTGAGATAATGGCTGATTAATTTGACCAACTAAAAGTGTTCAAAGTTATCCCGGCGTTCAAAGTCACCCCGGTTTACGGCATGCATAATTCTGCATCAAATGAACTTCTAATACTTTTTGTTTTTCAGTAAGAATAATGTTCTTTTGTATATACACACACAAAACCAACAACAAAAACCAACCAACAAACAAACAAAAACAAAACAAAACAAAAAAGTAAAGACAAAGAAAACACGAATTTACTTTGCTGTATTTCTTATATTTGTTCTGAAAATTAAATTTTTATTTCTGAAATCTAATATAACCTTTTGTACATCTCTTACGAACTTTATTATAATAGTAAAGTCATTTAAATGACTGTACTTGAAGTATTACAACTTAGATCAATTTTATTTTCATAACTGTTACAAACATATCTTTTATATAATTTATCCCACTCTCAAAATGTGATACCAGAAGACACAGAACCACCAACAATTATGGGTTGTCCATCAGATATCACCATGAATGCATCAGAAGCGACCAGTGTGTCATGGATCGAACCCACGACAAGATATGAATCAAACGATGTTTCAATTCTGCTGAAGACCCATTCTCCTGGAGATCTGTTCGAAGTTGGTTCCACGACCGTCTTTTATATGTTTGCAGATCACTCAAATAACATCGCGTCCTGTTCGTTTACTGTTAGAATTCTTGAAGGTGAGAACCAAGACATTTTGCTTACATTTTGCAGAAATTATGCAATGTGGGTATTTGATTCGACTTAATAATTCAGATTTACTTGAATTTCGTACTTAACGTACTTCAACGACACACTAAAATGGATTTAATTTGCTGTATTCTTTATATCTGTTCTGAAAATTTAAATCTCATATAACCTTTTAAACACCTTAGAAGACTGTACTGGAAGTTTTTACAACAAAGGTCAATTTATATTTTCATAATTATACAAACATATTTTGGTATATAATTTATCCCACTCTCATAAAGCGATACCAGAAGACACGGAACCACCGAAAGTGGAGGGTTGTCCATCAGATATTACCATAAATGCATCAAAAGCGACCAGTGTGTCATGGAACGAACCCACGACAAGAGATGAATCAAACGATGTTTCAATTCTGGTGAAGACCCATTCTCCTGGAGATCTGTTCAATGTTGGTTCAACAACTGTCTTTTACATGTTTGCAGATCAATCCAATAATGTTGCGGCATGCACTTTCACTGTTAAAGTTCGGAAAGGTATATACAAAAGAATATTTATTAATTTTGAACCCACATCGAATCATTAATTAACAGGAGAACACAGAACACCTGTTGTCAAAACAGGTACACCTGCCATTCTAACGAGGAGTTCGAGATCATTTTAGTGCACGAGAAACGTTTTGTAGAGGTTTAGCTGATCGTTAGTTTTTCTCAAAAGTTACAATGAACTTAATTACAGTAATAATAATCGGATTCGATTTTTGTCTAAAATGTATTTTGAATATATTGTCAACGAAAAAGATTATTTTTAAAGATAAATGTCTTACTAAAATTTCAAAAATCTTAGAAAGAACAATTATTGGAATACATATATGAGAACAACGAAGACAATGCAATATGAATGCAACATTGCTGTTGTTTTTTTCAGAAGACATCACATCACCCGAAGTTACCTATTGCCCGTCAGACATTCACAAAACAATTGGAACCGGAACGCTTCATTATAGAGTTTTTTGGGATGAACCAACGGCAACTGATAATTCTAGAATCGTTGATTTAGTTAATTCGACACACAAGCCTAATGACACATTTAGCGTGGGTTCAACTCTTGTTTCGTATGTGTTTGTAGACCAATCAGGAAATACGGCTTCATGCGATTTTAGAGTTATCCTAACAGAAGGTATGGTTTTAGATTTTGTTTCCATCAGTTTTCTTTCATTGATGTGAAATTAATCTCGACATAATATACGTGTAATTACCTCAGTGCATATGGATGTTATGCGATCAAACAACAAAAAGTGTAAGGGTGGTGATTTTAATGTACCAGTGCAGTAATCTCAAACATAACAAGGTAAATGTAATAGTTTCCAACCGTTTCCGATATTTTGGCGCTGGGGAAAAAAAACAGAAAAAGAAAACTTGAAAATGAAGGTAGAGAAATAAAGAAAGATCTGGTATAAGGTGGGCCACACATGGAAGTAAACTACACGCAGTGCATATAATGGTAATGTGAGCTACAATAAATTTTTCGAGAGGTATAACAAAGGTCAAGCTAAAACTAGCACATATGTGGCTTGTCTAAAGAATGAAATACCTTGTAAATTACTCGTTCCTATAGTATTTTTTTTTATCGTACTTGATACAGAACTGATTTACAATTGATTACCAAATAGATTTACAAATAAGATAATTAAACATAATTAATTCAGGTTTTCAAATTAATTATAGACTTTGGTTTAGTCAATATTGTTGTATTTTACTAATAATCTACCTTGCATGTTTACAGGGGATAAAAATCTACCAAAAGTGATGAATTGTCCATTAGATATTACCGTAAATGCATCAGAATCGATCAGTGTGTCGTGGACCGAACCGACAACCGACGATGACTCCAATGTCACTACCCTAGTGAAGACTCATTCCCCTGGAGATTTATTTGGTGTTGGTTTAACAACTGTCTTATACATGTTTGTAGACCATTCAAATTATATTGCATCATGTACTTTTACCGTACAAGTTCGACAAGGTACGTGTTGAGTCTTTTTAATTTGTTAGTTGGTGTTTTCAGATTTATGTAGTTTTATAATGTGGTTTTATCCAGAAGAGTAAAACATACAGCAAAATATTTTGTACCATATAATAGTTATTTAATCTTCTTTCAAATGCAAAAGTTTAACAACTATTAAATTATCTATGATTCAAAACGTAAACATAGTGTAAAGAGGAGGTGGTGGTGGAAGGTTAAATGTTGTAACATCAAAACCTGAAAAAGGACGATTGTTGCACACTTTAAATAAAATAAAAGCTAAACACATCTACTTGTCTGCCAAAAAATAGATGTGTTTTTTTTCTCTTGACTCATTTCTGTGGTATTTCCTTATTAATGTTACACATTTTCAGACCTATTTATGACTTACGATCATCTACACTGGGTCTCCAAAATCAATCAATCAATGATTCCCTTTGTGGCAATGTTTGATATAATAAATCCACAGATTTATCCAAAAGTTATTGGTTGAGGTATGAGTTGAAACAAAAACATTGGACAAAATGAAGTGTATTTGGCGTTAAGCATCAATTTTTATCATTATCAAGTTTAAGAACCAATGTTTTATAATATCTCAAAGCATGACAATGAACAAAATCGCCCCATGTTTGTTTTTCTTCTTTTAGAAGACAGATCAGAAGTTAAGGCTGTTCAGGGTTCTCAAGACAATCAGAACAGTTCAAGCGGAAGTGATGTACTGTCTACTGCAGCTTTAGCTCTTTGCCTTCTTCTTATAGCCTTTATCATTATTATTGTCATTCTTTTCGCAATTAGACGGTAAGTTGTACATCACGTAAGGGGATATTTGGTGTCAAAGTGATTACGTAATAGTCTTTATCACGGTCACAACTGTTCCATACTATACACAGCTCACAGTGAGTTGCAAAATCTTCATCGGAGAATAACAGGCTTCATGAATGCAGATCCAGATTAATGCGCATCTCCGTAAACCGCTTTGTGATTGTAGAAGAATGTGCCTATACGGGTGTCAGATCCGGATCTGCTGTAGAACACGCTGCGTACATGCGTACGTGTGAGTGGTCTATGGAGATGCGGATCTCAGATCTGGATCTCGGGGATGCGCATACATCTGGATCTGCGCTCCCTGTATTATAGATTGCCACTATATTGTTATTGGAGATAATCTGAACTTGGGCTATTATCAACACGCCTTCGCGGGGTAATTAATTTGAATTGTTTTCACGAGCCACGTGAACAGTGTGGAACGGTTGCCGGGGAAACTAACCCAATTAGGGATTGTTTACTTATATTTTGGTGGGGGCGGGTTGAAAATTTCAAGAGTTTTTTAAAGGATTGGTCATATAATTTTCAACCCATAAAAGAGAGGTGAAAAATTGAACCCTCAAAGGAGGTGGCCCTCTACCAGAGTATTTATGAACGCTCCCTCATATGACGTCACTTCGACAGCGAATTTTGAACCGGACTATATTTTAGCAAGGCGTGACCCTAGCGAAAACTTGAAAATGGCATTGGAGAAATGATACAGTCAGCAAAGTTTAAACCTTGAAACTCTCTATTCTATTAGAACATTAAAACATTACTCTCTAAAGTACATTTCATGTATATAGATCTACAGATGTAAGAGCAAAGTACCGAGGAGTGTTTATTATTAATACCCGACATGCCTGCGCTGCATAAATTGGCATGATTATTTAAGTATGTGTATTGTGCATTGCATGAATTATGTAAAATGACACTGGGTATGGTGTCATGTATTTTCAACTATAATTTATATTCTGATGTAACCAGTATTAATGAGTACTCTGGATTCAAAATACTCTAAATCATGTTTCTAATATCGCTAACAGCTATAAAAGTCTGAAAGTTTTTTTTTTTTTTTTTTTTTTTTTTGATATACTTTGGCATTTTAATGGTCATTTGAGTGTATTATTTTCTTTTAATTTCCAGAAGAATGGACAAAGATAAGGACATTAATCTGGAAGGTTTGCAACTGGCGGCAGCAGATTCAATGGACATGAAATCGGTTTAAAATTTCTAAATAAACAACAAAAAATTATTTAATAGTCAAATTTGTTGGAAGAAAAGCAAAAACTGTGATCACAATCTTATCTACAAAAAATATAGTAGACTATTGTATACCGCATTCATGTTTCATTTGTAAAATGTGTTTTTTATTAGCGAACAGGTGCTTGAAATCGAAGAGATTAAAGTGGGTAACTTATAATATAACTAGCGTAGTGTAATGTAGTGTAGTGTAGTCTAATGTAGTGAAGTGAAGTGTGTTTTATCTGCATACAAAGAGAGGTGCACTTTTTTGAAGTAGAACAAGAAGAAGAAGGCATTCGAAATTACTTGACACAGTATCTGCTGATTATACATTTAGTATTGCAAACATGCCTGAATCGACATTATGATTCCAATATCTATCTCAGGAATATTATAGAAATGTGTTTAGGGGGTATACGTTTTTTTTACCAACAATTCGTTTAGATCAGGAAGGTGAGATATTAGCACAAAGAAAAACTGCAGAATCTCTCCTTGCTAATGCTTTTTATTTGTGTTCAATCGGACATTCGGTTCCGAAGTTATAAGATTTTAAGACAGACAGTCAAAATTTTCTGGACGTTTTTCCTATACATTTGTATATAGAAGACAACCCTGTGATTTGTAGGATTTTCATTTAAATTAGATTTTAATAAAATAGTTACATTTTCCTATAAAATAAATCAATTATTTTAACATTGTGAATAATATGCAACTTAAATTTCGGAGTTTGTCGTTTTTGTTATGTATTTCTTCATTTTATCTCACCCTGCTATATTTAAACATGCTATTTTTAAACAATACGTAACCCCGCTAATTTTCGCCAAAATGGGTTTAACATGTGTGTAAATTCATTATCTTTCATAGTGTTATAGTTACTTATAATTTTTTTTTTCAAGTTTTAATTTTTTGCCAATGTTTAAAGGCCTATATTTCCAAAGTAAAAATAAACCCGCGATTCGAAAACAAACTTAACTTAAAAACGAAATATAGTATCAAAAAGATTTTTGTCATACTTATTAAGCATTAATAGCCAAAGAATACCATGAAGCCGGATTTTTAAATTTTGTTTCCAAATTTCAATTATGGCCCAAAATTACCTGATTGGTCGGTTACTGGCTCCGTATTATTATTATACACCACATCTCCAAATATGGTGAACATGCAAGATTTTGTTTTCTAGTTACGTTCGTTCTTATGTTTAGCCAATCAGATGCCTAGCGTCGTTACCATGGAAACCAGTTCAAAACAAAACCTATATTTGGAAACCTCTTAACCTAAGCTTCAATTTGATATATAATACTCTTGGGTAAACACTCACTAACATCATGAAATCATGATCCGAAGGTCGTGGTGAAAAAACATACCCTCCTCAAATGGATCCAGAAATATTTTAAATGTATTGTTAAGGATCCGGAAATAGTTGAAATGTATTTAAATGATTCCCGAAATATTTGAAATGTATTGCAATGGACCCGGAAATACTTGGAATGTATTGAAACGGATCCGTAAATACTTAAAATATTTTGAAATGGATCGGGAAATACTGGAAAAGTATTGATGTTTAAATTTGTTGAAAAGGTTCCGGTGCAGTAGGAATGTTAAACTCCCATTTTTAAACGGGTGTTTATAAATAGTGAAATGGGTCGTAAAATGGGTCAGTAATGGATTGAAATATATCAGAAATGGATCAAAAAAAAAATTACGGTTCAGTGCACTCAAAAATTAGCGGACAAATTTTCCTTCCGTTACCGTCCTTCCGTGACCATGAATGTGGCAAACTATTGCAGAAATACCAAGCAATGCATTCAGTAACTTTGAAATAAAATTTCTTCATAAATTTCATAAACATTTTCAAAAATGTATTCAAGGTGAAAACCCATGTCCGTTTTGCTGTCCTTCTGTGACCGACCTCATCAATATGTATATTTTGCGACAGAGAAATTTTATGAAAAAATTCCTGTTGAGTATGAATGCTTTCAGGTATACATGTACGTTAAATAAATTAACATTTGTATAATTAGATATGGAATTAGTTTTATTTTATCCAATTCAATTTGGGCAATGAACGTGTTTGAAATACAGAAACATTCTGTTATTGTCCCTCCGTTACCGTGAAATTGCCCATCTGTGAATTGCTATAGCACGATCCAAATTTATCAGTAGCATGTTTTATTCTAAGGCGATAATGCCAGTGTTCTAAATATGAACACTAGTATTCTTAACATGTATCATATGTTCAAAAGGTGTATCATTTTTGAACACTTGTTATGTGTTCTGGTGAATGTACAGTGTACACGATTGGAATGTACACATTTGGAACATCATTAGAGTAAAATTTAAGTACAATTCTAGTAGAAATATTTTTTACTTTAATTGTACTTAAAACTGTATTAGAATTGTGTTTTAAATGTGCACATTCCAATCTTGTACTAGAATTGTACAAGATTTGTATTAGAATTGTACTCGTTTTTCTCCAGGGATGTTTAGAGGCAATTCAAAATTCTTCATTAGCGTGTTTAATGAAACCACCGTATGGATAATGAATTAAACGTACTTCTACATATGACGAATAACAACGTATGAACCAAAATGGTAAACCAGAACCAAAAATCTCCTATATCTGTTCAAATGAATGCTATCTGAGACCGTACACAAATGTGACAAAATGATTATTACAAGAAATCATACATGTAGGTAAAATATGTTTGTACATCATCATGATCTTTTGAACACTTTTAAGAAGTGCTTCTAGGTATTTGAAGCACTTTTATTGGCAATTTAAGGCACCATTGTCATACTCAACTCAACCATTCTTTCTTAGTTTAAGAAGGAGATCACAGTTTAGTTTAACCTTTGTTTAAAATAAATACCTGCTATATAACTGACTAAAAAAAGGTATATTATAAAAATTACAGAGTTAGGCACGTTTCCGATTCATGACGAAAGCTTTTGAGCCATACGAAAGGGCTTGATGCAATTGTCTTGCATCATGATGCAGAAAAATATTGAGTCATGGTTCAAAGTTAGATGTACATATTATAGTGTATTGAATGAAGCAGGAAAATTCCGCAAGGGCCTCTATTATTATAAAGACCACTTCATAGAAGGTAGTTATGCGTTTTTCCTAATATTTTTAGTCAAAATGTATTTCCTCATGCAGTCGGGAGGCCGGTTCACGTTTGACCTTTGGCATTAAACATTGGTCACGTGATCAGCGAGTCAAATATGGACGATTTTAATGCAGTTTTGCATCACTGAAATAAATGGTCAAATTTGATTTTCTGAAACGTCCTTACTTGATATGAAGTACAGTTTTCAATA
>JXSR01S004220.1:73453-83862 GCA_000969725.1 Ophiothrix spiculata
AAAGCTTAACTCTCATACCCAACTGTGTCAGAAAACTACTTCCAAGAAAATAAAAGGTCTAGTCAAAGAATCATTTCAAAAGATGTGTTAAAACATAGTAAAGCTACATCGTACAAAAATGCAGTATTGAGGTATTTTGCATAATTTATGTCAATTTGTCAACATCCAAGTTTGGGGAAAAACTGACATTTTTTAAATCATATTTTAGTGTTTTCTTACTTGACAATTGCAATGATTTTGAAATGACCTTACACAATTGACGAATTGATGCAGATTCTATAATTGCATTAAAACCTGCTGGCACTAGAGAATTTACATTTGTATTTTGTAGAAAACCTGCTAGGATGAGTAATAACAACGACCATATGCAACCCCACAGAGGGGTACTCAAAAGGATCCAAAGGTCTTTCTCAATATTTTGATTTTTAAAAGCTTTTTTTAAACCTACTCGAGTAGTACTATAGGGTCAAATTCAATCACATATAATTGAATATGAGCTCTATTTTAGGTGAAAAACTAGAAATAAAGAGAAACATGTCTTATTATTGTCCAAGAGTGACATTTTAAAGAAACTATATCCAAGAGTATAGAAGTTGGGGAAGGGATACAAATGCGATACTGTGAGTATATCAGGCTTGAATAAACTTGTTATGTTGATTTTTGATTTTAAATGCAATTGCACTATCAGTAAGTACAAATTAATGACTCTGTAAACTTTTCCAATTTTGGAAAATCATGGGCAATCTTTTTAAGTAAGAGGATGGTCCTGGTACTGCCACCTCCGATGCCGAAATAAAATATGCAAATTAAGTATCCAATTTGCATAATTTAAGCAAAAATTAGTTTCATTCTTCTGAACCAAATGGCTGACCTCCATGATATTTACTGACATTGAAAATGATAAAACCCAAGTCACTCTCCAGTGATAATAAAAACCCCTGTCATACTGTAGCAATAATAATAAAGCCCTCGTCATACTGGTGATGTAGTGGTGCCACGGGATTGTGATTTGCGAGAACTTATTCTTAAGCTAAATAATCAATATATGTGCTAACAACAGATTTCATGTTGGACTAATTTCATGTCTTACATGAAGAATGAACAAATAAACAGGACACTTTATTAAAAGAAATATGTAGCAAGTTTGACGAGATTGACATCCCACCCCACCCAACAATCTTAGTAGATATTGTTCCGACTCCATCAGGTACAAACATTCATGTAGCAATAGATGCCACATATATATAGTTTCTCTCAGTGTTGTTTTTCTCTCATTTGCGGGGGTTTTCTTTCCGACGCTTGTTGTTAAGACCTTCTGCGTACTGATGCACTTATTTACGCACGTATTTGCAGAGCATGATTTGTCGATTTTGATTGTTTACGCTCACGCTGTTGACGCGTGCGTTAAGAGTGGCGTACACGACACGATTTGAAAGGAAAAACAACTTTGAGAAATAGTATAACATTAATTGTCATACAGTTAATATGTCTGCTCTATATGATGCAGGATCATCATGCTAACAGAGCATTTCAATCTGCAGTATCCAATCAGTCTATAAATAATCGGCTTCTTTTGTCTTTTCTACATGACATATACTAACATAACACAAGCTACTTATGTCATTCATTGTTCAGCTTTTTTGTGACAAGAAACTTGCATGGTTTCTGATTGAAAGTGAAAATGTTTGGTTTTAAAACATTTACAAGGAGAAAATTTCATTTTACAACAACCTATATGCACCAAATTATTCAATTTCATTTACAAGAAAATCACATTTGTCAAGTTTCTAAAATGGACATTTTTTTTTCTATCATAACTGAACTCTAAAAACAAAATATCTTAATATGTTAAGACTCTTTATGAACAGATTGCATTAATAATCTTAAAAGCATAAACTAGTCCATGGTTAAACAAGTTTCACATTTGCATTTTTATGTGGCGGCGAACATAATACAGAAAAAAATCCAGTTTATGCATCATTTTGTAGCAAACAAGTAAATGGAAATTTCATTATATCACCAAGTCTTCAAGCTATCTCTTAACAAGATAAAAACACCAGGTGTATCTGAATATCTAAAAGCTTTTCCTTAAAAAGCTAGGTAAAATTTGCTTGTTGTACAGACTGCAATTATATCACTTCTATCATAACTGTATTGTGATAGCATCATTACTGAGGCCATTAGCGAGCAAGGTGACCCTCTTAAAAGATATTCTTGTTGGATAAGATCCAGGTGGGATGGGCTCGCATTGTAAGCCTGGGAAATTTGGACTACTAGTGCACATAATTTTGCACAATTTTGAAAATGTGATCTATTAAGGGTCCTGTCAATCCTTTGTTTTCAGAAATATTTTTTGCTCTGTAACTCAGCAATTAAATTCAAATAAAAGTATATATTTCTAGAAGCGGATTTGTATACTGAACATGATGGTCAGGTTATTTTTGGACTAAAATGTATAATTTTGGACCTAGGGTCCAAAAATCATGTTTTAGGCCCAAAATTTTACGGGAAAGCTAACTAAATTTTGCTTGGTAAAATTTTGAACCATTTTACTTTTTAGAATCTAGAAAGTAATATGTAGGAATGCATTTCTCAAATTTTTGATTTTTACCTTATTTTTTTGAAATATTGCCAAAAATAGGTCAAAAATTTCATATTTTGCCAAAATGGTGGCAGGAATGGGATTTTTTGACATTTTTGGGACATTTTTTGACAATATCTCAAAAACTGAGAAAAAATGAGAAATGCGTTCCTAGATATTGCTTTCTAGTTTCTAAAAAGTAAAACAGTTCAAAGTTTAACCAAAATACAATTTAGTTAGCTTTCCCATAAAATTTTGGACTAAAAACATGATTTTTGGACATTTTTTGTACCTTTGGGCCAAAATTTAACATTTTGGTCAAAAAACAATCTGACCATAATGTTCAGTATGCAAATCCACTTCTAGAAATGTATGCTTTTATTTGGATTTTAAAACATTTCTGAAAACGGAGGGTTGACAGGGCCCTTTTGGGAGCCCATAAATCAGACACATTTAAGGATTTTTCGTTATAAACTAACCATGTAGAGAATGGTACACCCCTATATAACTACTTTTGTACGTTCCCAAAAATTGTAATTAAGGACAAATCTTTCAATCTTTATTTTGCAATAATCCCTATTAATATGGGTACCATTTTTCAGAAAAACTAACCCTAAAGATGGGAATAAGTTCTGAAGCCCGAGCTTGCACACTGTGTCCAAACCAAAGTTGAGTATCCCCCTCCTTTAAGATAAAACATGCTATTACATCATTATCCACAGCCAAACTGGGGCATGCTAATGGGCACATTAGCAAAACTCTTAGCTCTTATCATCTATAATTGAACGTCTTGTGGGAGTTTTGATAAAAGGTTGCCACAATAGTAATATCAGGAGACACCAACGACATGAAGTAGAAAGGGATGTCCAAAACATATTGAAGTACATTAAATTTGCATTTTTCAGCTCTGAATAAGAAAAAAAATGCAAAAGTTGAATATAAAATTAAACAAATTATATAGCATGTTTTAGTACCAAAAGCAAAATGTGAAGCAAACATTTATGAAAAATGAAACCCATCGAAAGATGAATGTCTAAAAAAACGTTCATTTTGTCCCCTAAATCAAATACTGAAAACCTCGCCATGTGTTTGTTTCAATGTTCCTTTTACTCAACATCTTTTGCTATTCCTGCAGCAGGAATACAAGGTCTTGTAAATAAAATCAATATGCATCTACACTGGGGCTCGCTAAAGGGTACACATTAGTAACCTGGGACAATGCTTGAAATTAAGCATGCATATGTCACAGAAAATATAAAAAGAATGGTCTAGTTAAAGGAGCAATAGCAAAATCTTGAGGTACATTGTGAACAAAAATATGCATGGTGAATCGTGTGGTCACCTAGCTATTATGCAACCACTGGATGATGGTAAAATATTTCTTTAAATTTCTCATAAAGAGAAATAATGTAATAAAAATGTTTACACAAAATTGTCACAGTGTATGTGCCACTGTGAAATCTACCCATCCAAATACCAATTTTCAAGAAAAAGGGACTCGTCCATATACCAAATCTCCCAAATTTTGAGTCAAATTTATTCTCATGTTTTTACCCAAACCTGTGATATTTTGGCACACATTTCAAGTTTTGTGAAGAAATGCTCTAACTTGCACCCAGAGGAGGGTGGCCGTGGCAACTATTGCATGGTTGCCATTCGGTATCTTAGACGATCCCCGGCTGCATCATGTGACGCATATCCTATACCGCCTCTAGTAAGCCATTGGAAACATCGTAGAAAAATACAACTTTCGGGATCGTGCGGGATGGCCGCTAAAATTATATTCCTAATCGGTAAAAAATGTGATAAAATCTATAAAAAGTGGGGTTCACGCGTGAACCCCAGCGGATTTAGAGTGATACAACTATGTTTAATTTTGTGACATTACTTTCATAATTTATTTGATCAATGTAAAAAAGGAGTTTCTGTAATATTTTCAATACATAGTTCGTGGCTCTGCCCATTGCGATACAGGTAAAATGTATCCCTAAATTTGCGTTTAGAAATCCCTCAGCCTAAATCAAGTAAATCGTGTCCAATGATGCCTGACTTGCACCATCCCATGCCACATTTAAGCATATTGCTTTTACTTGTATCTGTTTTCAAAGCAGTATTTTTTAATTATTTTGAAAAGGGTTGATACAAACAAATATTTTCTTTTCAGGTGGGTTAGCACAGAAAGGAATGTCAGACATGTATGAGATATCAATGTCAAAAGTTTTATCCAGGGCTTAAAGCGTGTTTTCTGGCGTACTATATCTTGCGATGTGTCTTACACGTGCGTCATTCATATAATCACGCATTAGACCATGCACGCTACTCCTGTCACTGCATTTGTGCGCAGTGCTTAAAATAAACACTGCTTAAGGGTGTTTGTCATTGTTAAACAATGTCATTTTTTGCTTAATTTTGCTTAAATAATTCTCAAAAAGTAAGTTGGTGACCATATTTTTTATTATGTTTTTGAAAGAACTATACAAGGACCACAACAAATGTAAAAGATTTTTTTTTTAAATATAGCCGTTTTTTAATTATAAGTGTTTTTGTCTTGATTTTTATGATTTTACCATACAAGTTAAAGGCAACAAATGATAAACATACCTTTTTTGAAATGGATTTTTCTCAGAAACCAAGTCAGTGACCCCCATTTTGTATTTCATAAATGTAATCAGCACGTATGAAAACGTCATATGTCAAAAAGCAAGAAAATTAAATAGAAGAATTCTATCTGTGGTAAGTCACCTTAAAATAAAGTTTAAATTCCTTTCAAAAAATGATGACAAAACTACATGAAGTTAAGAATGATTTAAATATCCAGAAGAGCAACTTCACAACTAAATTACATTTCTTAGCCTTACATAATTCTGAGTGACATAGTGCATTAAAAAGTAATGCTTGCTGGTATGCCTCATTGCATATCACAACACCAATGTCAATTGCATTTGATGATATGAGCACATCACATGGTATGGCATCAGCAATGTAGAGTCAATGGGACTATAATCTTGCTGATTTAATCGATTTTAAACATGAACTGATTAATCATTTTGTTTCAAACTTGACCATACAAATATTGAGGGCAAGGAAAGTCTTATAGATTCCATCTTAAATTTAAAGGTGTGATACTCGGTTATTATCCTAATCATGACTGAATGTATGCCTTATTTCATATTGTCCCAACACTTGGTGGGTCAGTTCTCTGTACTTCCGGGTAAATATGCTCATTCGTTGGAATTGAAAAGTACTCCTTTTCATGTTTTCTAATGAAAAAAATAATCAACTTTTCATGCTAATTCACAATTTTTGGTGTTAAAATTTACCCCCTTTTCCACAAAAATGCAACCTCAATGCAATCATATAGGTATAACCTGATATACATAAACACACAATGTATTTTTTCATTGCATGTTTAGTTTACATGTCATAAGTACGTGTAATTCAAAGGAATTTACTTTGAACTTTTTGTGATAACAGTTGTGCCTAAAACAGGACGCAGATATCTCTCGGTCACATAAGTAATCAACTTTTCTTTTCACTGGAAAACTTGAAAATAAGAAGCAAATCTAATAAAGGAAAAACTATCCCTTTTTTGCATTTTTTGCAAAAACAAAAATCACAGAATGGGTCCTATAGAACGCCCCTTTTTCGCGATCCAATGAATGAGCATGTGTACCCGAAAGGCCAAAAACAAAAAATTGTTATGTTGCCCTCAGCGACTGACCCTATTCAAAAATAAACAATAAAAAAAGATAAGAGTCGGGAAAGCACCCAATTTTGCTCAGATTGGGTGTTTTTTGAGAAAATATTTTGAAAATAGTGGCGAATGCACCCAAATTTCATAATTTAGGTGCTTTTTAAAAAAAATATGAAAAAAAAATTATTTTGCGACCGACCGACTCATTTTTTCAGAAATTCCACTTGAGGGCAACACAACAATTTTTTTCTTGGCCTAAGTACAGAGAGCAGACCCAACGGGAGGGAACAATGATGCCAATTACCTTTGAGGATATAAGCACATGAGCTGATATGGTTGATTCAAAGATGTAGAGTCAATGAGACTACAATCTTGCTGGGTTAATCGATTTCAAACATGAACTTATAAAGTTGATGATTAAACATGGTCTCCTCCTTGACAGTGAAATTAACGAGGGCAGGGAGAGTTGAGACTTCATGATGAAAATTTACATACATATCACAGACATCAACCCTAATCCATGTCAGTGTTTGAAGTAAGCATCATATGTGACCGTCCATCCCAAACCAGCCGTAGATGCCACCTCTTGTCATTTTCACTTTTTTTAATATTTTCAAAGACTCCGCACTTTATTTATGCTCTTTGAACGAAATTGAGGATGAGAAACACTTTATGTTAAAATGTACGCGTACTCACTATAAAGATCCTCGTTCAAAAATGATCTCCGATATTGCAGAGGCTTATAATATAAGTAACATGTCTGATAATGAAACCTTTACTCTCCTCATGAGTTTTCAAGACTATGATACAATCAACTTGGTTTTAAAATTTGTAAATAGCGCATTTAAATTGCGTGCAAATCTGGACGCATAATTTGTATAGTCTTGATATATATAATTTATTATTTTGTATCATATTTATATTGACTAATTTATAATTCTGTTTTGTATCATCTTATTGTATTGTTTTTATATTATTGTTTTATATATTTGACAATATACCTAAAATGTATGGTGATGTCAATAAAACAATCTTGAATCTTGAATATTTGCAAGGACCATGTTTTAAGGATCAAAATGACATCCCAATGAACTTCACACAATTACCAGAAGTCAAGTTACGGGCCGTCAAAGTTTGTCAGGAAGAAAAAAGTATAACTGATATAAACGCGTTTAAACCTCAGTAAGCCCTGATTTTCTCTTGATTGTCTCAAAAATATGCAGATTTATTTCATATTAACTATCATTTTCTTGAAATGAAACTTTGCTGGTATTTTGTAGTAGGCATGAGGATTGCGAATCTGTCAAAAAATCAATTTCAGCAAATTACGACTTTGACATGTATTTTCACCTGTAGCACAAAATGAAGTTTCTGGCATTTACGGCTCATACGGGCTGGACAGCCACATATTTATTTATAAGGATTTGTTTTCAATTCTGATAGAAGGCTGCATGCAATGTTATATAAAGTTCATTTTTCTTTTTAAATAATATGTCAAATTATTTCTTGTCAAAACTATATGCAATGTAGTTAAGCTTAATTTCAAACAACTAGAGCAACTTCATCAGGACTAAAATGCATGTCTTGGCCATCAATAATTCTGAGTGACAGTGCATTAAAAAGTAATGATTGCTGGTATGCCTCATTTCATATCACTACACCAATGTCAATTGCATTTGATGCTGAGCACATGAGGTACAATGGTTAACTTATATCCTCCTGATTCCACTTGTTGTGTCATGTAGTTTTTTATCCTCCTGCGTTAAAAAATTAGTTTTGCCTGCTCGTTATGTCGGGATACATATTTTGTTTATTTATTTAGTCCTGTTATGTCTTTAGCTGTTATTATTATGATATTTTTTAACCATTCATTGTTAACCCGTTTTTAACTTTTTTTATATTATCTATGCAAAAATGTCTCAAAAAAATATCTTGATTTACTGTTGTTGAAATGAAAATCCAAGTTTAATTTGTGTTGTAAAGCGCATAGATGCCTTTGCTTTTGCGCTTTATAAATTGAATTATTATTATCATTATTATTATAAATCATAAATGTTGAGTCAATAATACTGCAATTTTGCTCTAGTTTAATCATTTCAAATGTGAGTTTAAAAAAATTGATTATGAATCATTATCACTTGTCCTTGAGCATGAAAATATTGGGGGCAATGAGGTGAGGTTCCATTTGAAAAATTACAGAAAATCTTATCAAAGGGAAATTTATTTATGCAAGTTAAGTCTGTATCTAATGTGTATACTGATTGAAAATCAGTGTTACCCACTGATGCTTTTGTGCTTTCTCATAAATAATACATTCTATGAAAGTTAAATGATTATGTTTTCTTTATTATGCATTTCTCAAACTGGAAGAGAATGATTTTATTTAGCTGTATCTGAAAATCATTAAAAAAAAACTATGCATGTGCAATTGTGCACAAATGTTTGTACAAATACCTTCATGTAACAATGTATCAATCTCATAATGTATGTACATTGTATACTTACCATCAGAAAAAATAAATAATAAAAGATAATAAAAATTAAAAAACCCATTGGAGCTGTCTTCATTTCTAAATAAGAACAAGTTTGGCCCCTACTGTACATTCACTATACTCAAATCATATATTGATCTTCATATCTAAATCAAGAATGGAGCAAGGACGGGTTAGGAGGTTAACTTCATGAAAAATACTTGTAAGCCTTGCACATACCTTGTCATTTGGCCTCCTGCTGTACGTACACTATATACTCGCAATCAAATCAAATATTGATACTGTCTTTATATCTAAACTGAAGACAGAACAAGGACAGGCTAATGCTGCTTTCATACTTATTGTCGCTTTGCAGCTTTGTAGCTTTGCAGCTCTGTCGCTTGCTTCCTTTCACACTTTTGTAGCTTTGCAGTTTTGTCGCTTTGCTGTTTTATGTCACTTTGAAAGTTTAATTCATTTCAACTCGAAAAATCTTGTCGTGCGACAAAAAATTCCCAATATCAATTGTAGCTTTGCCGCTAAAACAACCGAAAGCGGCAAGTTTTGCAAAAAATATACGTCATGTAGCGACAAAGCTATAAAAAATAAACGAGTATGAAAGCAGCATAAGAGTCTGCCTGGCTGAATTTCATGACAAAAACCTCAGGACTGGAAGATGCCCCCAAGTCTTTTGGCCTCCTATACATACACTAAATTATATATACTCACCATCAAATCATATATTGAGACAGTCTTCATATCTAAATCAAGGACGGAGCAAGGACGGGCTAGGAGGCTTCCTGGTTCAACTTCATGATTATAAACAGGTTTGCCAAAAAATTCAGACTGAGCTACCGGACTGTAAATAGATATATACAAGAGAGTAGAAAAGAGTCAAATATTGCATCCACTCGTCCAATTCAACCGTTTGCCGCCAGTTAACAAGCCCTGTGAATTAATAAACATCTTGATTTCCAAAAGATTTGGCAAATCACATACTCTATGACCAAAACATTATATAAATTATTTAATCATTTTTGGCACCCTTATATGAAATAACACAACAGTAAGGCAATGCCCAATCAGAAGATCAGTAGTTGAACTGGAGGAATGGATACGGTATCCTAGATAAGAATGAAAGTAAGTCGCACAAACCACATCACATTTGCGAAGTCCTCTTTTTTTCCCCCAAAGGCCAAGCTAAACTGACTTTGACCATTGCTGACACCTAACAATTTTGTCATCACATTTTAATAAAAAGCAAGAGAGAGATTAACAAAACAAATGAGGAGCCCAGTTGTAATTGCTCAAGGAAAGAGCCCAATGAGGTCATTGGCCACAAATACAAGGCCAAGTTAGGGTGATTTGCACGGCCAGTTGACCAAAACAGTGCACGCAATACAATTTGCTCGTCCATATTAAGCACACATGCTTGTTGAAGAACTCACTCTAATGTTTGTTTCAGAGTATCTACAATGAACAATGTTCTTTGATTGAATCTTGCTGATATACAGGTTAATTATTCATTATAAATAGATTTTGTAAAGAGTTTGATCCTAATTGACTCATTATGGCCTTATCCATCAGTCATCGGAATATCCTTTTAAAGCAATTTTATTGGTGTTTCTAGACCCTTTTGGATATTAAATCCATTTTCAAATAC
>JXSR01S004221.1:26283-40259 GCA_000969725.1 Ophiothrix spiculata
GCATCCGTCGGAATTTTCCGGAATTCAATTCGGAAGTAGCTTCAACATGACAAAAATTGCCTAAAATATAGCATTAAACACCGCGAAAAACGTTTGTAGATATATTAACCTTCCAGGGCGGTGTAGTAGTGAGCTAAATCGATTGGGGCCAATTATACGATGTATCTCTATCGATTTGATTGACAGCTAGAAGAATAAGACGATTTCCTGTCTCTACCGCCTTGTCACATGTACATCTATACTAGGCCTGTGAGAATTGAGGTGAACATTTGGCAAGATTTTCTAAGTTCAAAGTCATGATTTCAAGAAATTGGAAAAAGGACAAAACAATTTGAGCATCAAATAGGGAGGAGAAAATGTTCCTTGACAAGAATGAGGTACTCGATCATCTAAAATAATCCATACTTTAAAAAAGATCAACCAAAAACGGGAAAAAATCACAAAAGCAGAAAGAATCGTATTCTACAATGTGGTAAACAAAAACATTTACCACAGGCCAGCCTGGCTAGACTGGCGGATGGAAAATGTTTTTGTTTACCAAACTTACGTCTTACGTCCATCAATGATGGACGTAAGACGTAATGTTTGGTAAACAAAAAAGCATCATTGTCGGTAGCAAGCTCCATGAGAAGCAACATATCACCAACTTAGATAGGCTAAATCATAAAATTTTCAAATTGAAAATATTTTCTCAAAAGTGATTTCAAATTAAAGATGACAAAATTATCAACAAAATGACATTTGAACCACCTCTCTAGGTTAAGTAATTACAAAGTTACATCAAAAAGAAGATTTTGTCAAATTCCCCCCAAAATATGCCCACCATGTCCACCAAGATGGCTGCCAACCTATTTCCCATAGAGATCAATGCAAAATATAAACCATTTTAGCTTCTTAGAGCATCACTTTCATGATCTCTAATTGAGTGTGTTGTTTTAGTTGCCCATAGTCTACACATGGCCATGTGCCATGAACTCGCCCACTTTGGCGTTACATGCCTTATTATTCATTGTATGTCGCCAATTGATAATCAAACTTGGATATTTCACTTAAACTTCACTCAAATGTAACAAAAGTATATATATTTTGAAAGTTAAAGATGTAAGGAATCTGAATATGTGCATTGCATCTCGTTATATAGGGTGACCTTGAAAATATACAGGGTGAAACATTTATTTTTTGATCAAAATGAAATAAACTTCTGTGATGCAAATTTTTTAAGTGTTATTAGAAATCTTCTTATTACTCACATAATTCTGTGCAAGAACAGATCTGCTAACAGAATGTGGGTAAAGTATTACATTAATGTACAGTGTTTTTAATGTATAGGGTGTTCCAAAAAACAAACATTTTGTTTCCAAATAAAACCATTTAAACTATAAAATACATTAAGTTCAACCCTGTACACAAATATAGACTGCATTTTTGACTTCCTCATCAAATTTCCTTTCAGAATATGTATACATTGACCTGGATAGGGTTAGAAATTAAAAAGTTACAGCAAAAATTGTGTTTGCTGTTCTTCAGCAATGCTTTGTATGTGAGATATAGGAAAACGTGCATTCCACAGATACAAAATGGACCATAAGTTCCATTAGTCTTTCAAATTATGTCTTTGAGCACATTTAAATTTGAAAAGGATAATTTCCTGGTCATTTTGATACCAAATTTAATGCAATATGTTGAAATTTGGCAAAGTTATTCATAATTTAGCATATTTAATGACAAGAAATGTTACTATCCCATAGAGTTTGTACAGGGCGGCACCGCCTCCACGGCACCGCCTCCACCGCCACCCTTGTCTGGCAAGATTCAATTACATGGCTTTTCCCTCCTGTAAGTCCTACCTTTATGAAACTTTGCAGTTTTGTTACTTAGAGATTCAGCTTTAAAATGACATCAAATATAAGCCCATAGCATATGTGGTTTTGAAATTACATCACATTCTTTGCCTGTAAGTGCAAGAAAATGTAACATCGCCACCCTTTTTAGTGGGCGAGTTCATGACGCATGGCCACATTCATACTACCGAATCGTAACGAGTGACAGAATTTACAGAGATAATTTGAATTATTAAAACATTTTCTCCATAGACTTACACACAAAATTTTATCTTTGACATAGTGCACACTTTTTGAAACGAAGGGCGCCATCGTTTGACCTATGTATGAATTCCCCTAACTTAGATTGCTCGTAAAATTGTGTTCTTTTGTGCTTGGGTGGTTTGATTTGACATTATTGACTATAGTTCAGTTTATTTGTGTGCTCCTTTAATAAGTTCTTGAAATTGCCTAAATCCTTGGTTTCAACAATAGTCTGAAGTAGTCTGTTCCAGAGTGGGATCGTTGAGGGGAAAAATGTATCCCCGTATCTATTAATCCTGTAGCTGATTTGTCTGTATTTCTGAAGAAATGAAATGAGAAAACAAGAATGAGGTACTTAATCGTCTAAATAATCCATACTTTAAAAAAGATCAACCAAAAACGGAAAAAACACTATCTGCAAAAGCAGTAAAAATTGTATTCTAGACTACAACGTGGTAAAAACACAATTCCTCACTTCTGAAGTATGGATTATTTAGATGATCAAGTAAAATTTACCACGTTGTAGCCTAGAGACTAGAATATAATTTTTACTGCTTTTGCAGATAGTGTTTTTTTCTTTTTTAAAGTATGGATTATTTAGATGATCAAGTACCTCATTCTTGTCAATGAACGTTTTCTCCTCCCTATTTGATGGTCAAATTGTTTTGACCTTTTTCCAATTTCTTGAAATCATGACTTGAACTTAGCAAATCTTGCCAAATGTTCACCTCGATTTCGTCAGGCCTATAAGATGTATGTACATCGGAAGGCCTGTGTTGAGGCTAGGCTAGACTAGGCTGGCGTATGGAAAATGTTTTTGTTTGTAAACCACGTTGTAGAATACGATTCTTACTGCATTTGCAGTAAGTGATTTTTTCCCGTTTTTGGTTGATCTTTTTTAAAGTATGGATTATTTAGATGATCAAGTACCTCAGTCTTACCAATGAACGTTTTCTCCTCCTTATTAGTATTTGATGGTCAAATTGTTTTGACCTTTTTCCAATTTCTTGAAATCATGACTTTGAACTTAGCAAATCTTGCCTTACCCGAAATATCTGGCAGTGGTACGTATTGGTACCACAGCCAGAAGCAAGCTCTGTAATCAAACCTGTAGCATAAGTGCACATACCAAATATCCCAAAAAATGATCATATTTATCAGATACGAACTGCAACACTCCACAAACATGACAAAGGATATTTATAATAAATTTACCTATTATAAATACTTCCCGAAGTTGCAGTCACACAAAAATGATGTTTGAAGATATGTTTACAAATCGTAACCATGTAAACAAACAAAACATACCGTTTGATTTTTCTGATCTGAACAGTGCCATTTTCATAAATTTCATTCAGAAAGGTTCCTTTCATGAATATGGAATAGGCCTAAAACATTTCTGGTTTTTTTCAAGCACCATTTGTATTTTTCAATTTATGCACAAAGGGCCGTTATGTGATAGGCTATATTACACAGCTTGCCTCTTCGTTTTTGGCTTGTGTTTCTCGAGCAAATCTTGCCAAATGTTCACCTTGATTCTCTCAAGCCTATAGATTTATGTACATGAGGCTAGACTTGGTTAAATAAGCTCCCTGAAATTGCGTCCAGAACATGCTTCTGTGCTTCTATGGCTACGTAGTCCGTGCGTACGCATAATTCACAATTTAAATCACCTGACGCATGACGATCGTTTTGACAGGTCAATTTTCCCCCAGTGCATTGACAAGAACTTGGGCCTTGGCGTGGCGTGGCGATCGGGGGAACAACCTATCAAATGCAAAGTTGCGTGAATTGCAGTGTGCCGCGTACGGCGCAGAGACTGAGACTAGTCTGAGTACTACTTGACAACATGCGGTAATGAGTAAAAAACCTGCGAAACGGGGAGCTTATTTTGAAGATTGACTAGTATAGACTAGCCTCAACACAGGACTTCCGAAGTTCCGATACATGCATGCATGTGCTCGAGAACACAAGCCAAAAAGCTTTGTTTGCTGGCACAGTTTTTCAAAATGTTATAGGGCCCTCAATGTGATCATATATGAAATACTCTAACTGAGTACTACTTGACAACATGTGGTAATGAGTAAAAAACAAGCGAAACGGGGAGCTTATTTTGAAGATTGACTAGTATAGACTTTACCCGAAATTTCTGGCAGTGGTATTGGTACCACTGCCAGAAGCAAGCTCTGCAATTAAACCTGTCGCATAAGTGCACATACGATACCCAATATCCCCCAAAATGATCATATTTATCAAATTCGAACTGCAACACTCCACAAACATGACAAAGGATATTTATAAACTGAATTTACCTATTATAAACACTTCCCGAAGTTGTTAGTCACACAAAAATGATGTTTGAAGATGTGTTTACAAATGGTAACCATGTAAACAAACCCATCATACCGTTTGATTTCTCTGATCAGAACAGTGCGATTTTCATAAATTTAATTCAAAAAGGTTCCGTTTATTAATATGGAATAAAACATTTCTGGTTTTTCAAGTACCATTGGTTTTTTTCAATTTATTCACAAATGGCAGTTATGTGTTTTTTGGCTTGTTATTCTCGAGCAAGTATAGACTAGCCTGAACACAGGACTTCCGATGTACATGCATGCATTTGCTTGAGAAACACAAGCCAAAAAGCTTTGTTTTTCAGTTACCATTTGTAAACATTATCTTCAAACATCATTTTTGTGTGACTAACAACTTCGGGAAGTGTTTATAATAGGTAAATTAAGTATAAAATATCCTTTGTCATGTTTATGGAGTGTTGCAGTTCATATTTGATAAATAGGATCATTTTTTGGGATATTGGGTATGTGCACTTATGCGATCTATGTTTGATTGCAGATCAAACATAGATTGCTAGAGCTTGCTTATTGCCAGAAATTTCGGGTAAGCATGCATGTACATAGTCATAGCCTAGGCCTGAGAGAATCAAGGTTGATCGTGAAACCTGATCACCTCACTGCGAGGATGTATCTCATTCTTCGATTGGGCGGGGAGCATACATAATTCTGTAGAGAAATTCATGTGACTTTGCCCAATCACGCATTTTGTTGATCTTGGTTTCTTTCGCTGATAGCAAATCTTTTTCAGTGAAATGTGGCAATCTATCAATCCTATGACTGTGACTTTACTGTTATCCCCTTAAGATAATAGTCACATAACCACAGAGCCTCAGAAAAGAATGTAGTATTTGGCATTCAAACTACTCAAACTCACTGTTTATCAATTTATCCACAAATCACAGATTAGCCAACTACAATGTCGGTCAATAAGAGGATAGTCTGCCGTTTGGTGCCCATTGATGAAGAACTCGTTGATAATGACAAGGTGGTTGAGAAGTTGGCTGTAGATCTTTATGATGGAAAGGGTGTAATTCTTGGTAGAAGCCCTATTACAGGCATTAAAGATAAGCGGCTATCCCGACAACAATGTAAGTTTAAATAATTAGTATATAAAGGACCCAATAAGGGGAGGGTTGGGGGAGGGTATTCATATGTACATAATACATATGTTCAATGGCCAATACCCCCTTTTCACCTCACTCTGCTGTTCTTTAGGTCCCCATATTTAAGTCCATTCTTTAGACACCCCTTGTAAGGAAAATTCAACCTTTCGGCTCCAACTACAAACCATTTATCAAAATTTGTTTGGTATAGGCGCTGGAGCCTGAGCACACAATTAGGCCGCAACTTTGTGCCGATCGGCGGCAACCTGGCCATAGCCTAATATTCAAAGATGGAGACCGAAGGCTTGATTATGCACCTCCAAATTATTTCAAAACAGGTAAGGGAAAGGAGAAATATGCATCGTACGCTAGAACATTAATAACAATCAGACAAATCACAAACAGGCCAGGATTTTTATTTGAAAAAAATCCTGGCCGAACAAGGACTCGAACCCGGACCTCTCGCTTGCCATGCGAGCGCTCTAACCACTGAGCTACCCGGCCTCTCAGATAAACTGAGAGTTTTATTTTTTTAATAACCAAATACCCGTGGCAGAAGGTTCAGGTACAACACACAAACACATAAAACAGAATACGAGACAACACATTGTTCAGGAGCATTCCTGCTGTGACCATCTATCTATAATATACAATATATCTAAAGTTGGGAGATAGACGAACTGAACATGGGTACAAGGATATAAAGCAATAACGAAACAGGTAATCTTGAGGTGAACAATCAAACCTACTGCCGCCATTTTGGAATATTAAGGCTGTGGCTAGGTTGCGGCTGGCCGCACAAAGTTGTGGCCTAATTGTGTTCCAACTCATGAGAGATCATCATCTTCAGAGTTGTTGTTTTACCAGCTGTAATTGTAATCTCACCTGTTAATGTAATCACTGCCAGTTTTGTATAGGTGCAATTTATGATTTTGACGTGACTAAACCTTGCCTCTTTTTTAGTTAAATAAAAAGAAGAGTACAACATAAATATATACTGGAAATTTCACTTGATTCCCATTGTTCGTTTCCAAGTTCCAAGCTTTTGAGCATTTTTACAAGCTTTTCAGCATTTTGAAAATCCCCATAGGCTACTGTGTTGTAATTGCTGTCGGGGCCCTGACGATGACACATTTTCTCATTTTTCTCAAAAATGCCAGCACATGTGAAAGAATGGGTTGGGAATCTAAGTTGTAACAAACACTTTGAGAATTCTTATAAGCTAAAAACTCAATTTTGATAGAGGTGACCTTGAGGGTGAAAAGTGGATCCTGAATTGCCCCTTGAAAGAGCAAGGCAAGATGATAATGGACTTCATAATCCCTGTCTCTTGAGAAACAGAGGGAGAATTGGTTTGTCTTTGAAGTCCTAAAAGACTATATAGTCCATCCAATATAACATGGAACACGATTACCATTGAATATAAGTGGTATTAAACCATGTTCCATCTTATGTTGGACGGACTATAGTATAGTGACATTGATATTTTAACCATCTTTATGGAATTTTCTTTATCATTTAGTGGAAGTTATCGCCGATGGAACCAAACAGATCATCAAATGTAAGCAGGTATGTTTGAGTTTTTATCATCTGAAAATGAACTGTCAATGAGAGATTTAATATTGTGAGTTTTATGAAATGCAGAATGTGTGCAATTATTCATTCCTGTGCATCCTAGTAAACATTGCATAAATGCTTTATGGTAAAGAAGTGCAAACTGAAACATCATTTCCTGAGGTACTGATATAACTATATGAGGTGCAAAATTAGCGGAAAGTCATGAATTTCAAAAATACATTTTTATTATTTTCCATACTCTTTAATCTCAGCTTTCAAATGAATATGTCACTCTTTTTCCTCATTCTTCATTTGAAGATCAAAATAAAAGACAGTTTAATGAATATCTGGGAAAAAAAGCTGACAATTGATGTTGAAGTTAATTAATAGCATAGTGTATAATAGCAACATTTGATCACTTAACCATGGATAATTGCACTGGCCCAGTATAATTGGCCTTCAAAACTCGAGATACAGGTAAAGTGTTATGCATGAATGCATTTTATGTCAAAAAATGAAAGTCGAGCCTTCACCATATTTTCACTTGTGAAACCATTTATTCAAAATCTTCATTTGGGACTCTCCGCTCATTTTGCCAGCGGAACCCACATATGACTATATTATCCTGAGGCCATTTAGTTCAATACTACCATCATGACTGCTACGAAGGAGGCATGTTACTAGTGCATTCTACATACGGATGATTGCATCTTGGTAAGATTATTCATCACCTGGCTGTGCACGTCACTCTATAGTCAAAGCTACTAACCATAAGTAGCATATTTATCACTACGTCACTCTATAGTCAAAGCTTCTAACCAGGAAGTAGCATATTTATCACTAGGTTGAATTAAATCTTTCAATCCCATTGGTCGAGAGCCAATTAATATATAGCTGTATTACATATTTAAGTCTAAAAATAACCTTGACTGCGTAATCAAAAAGTTATCACGCAGGAATGACTGCGCGTGATGTGTTTTTATTGCACGCTTGCAATAGTCGCGCACGCAAAGTTATCCTTAAACCGTGCAATACGGTTATATTACCTGTTTGGCAAATCCGTATTGCTTGGTTGACTTTTACCATTTATGAAGATAATTTAGGTAAATTTGAAATCTAACTCTGCATAATTTACATTTTAATAATAAGATCTATGCGTACACAAAGTGATAAATTCGTTACTCCCTGTTTGTTCTTACGCAATACGGCCTCATGTAATACAGCACCCAACCATAGATATCTTTCCATATTGCGTGAACAAACAGGGGGTAACTAATAGTATCAACCAATAAATGTGTATGGTTTTGTTTGAATTTATAATGGTTTGAATGTATTTAACAAGGTGATTTAAAGCTGTCCATTACATTTATTTCTAATACCAGATTTCTGTGTGTTTCTTTACCAACAGATGGGATCAAACCCATGTCTTATAGATGATGAAGTTCTATCACAAGGAGCAGAAGCTGATTTAAAACATGGCGGCTCACTCAACCTTCTGCTCGGAAGATTTAAATACCGAGTTGAATTCATGGACCCTGCAACAAAGGTGGACACAGCCCCAAATTCCACAACCACATCAAAGTTGCAGAATTCAACAACTTCATCGTCACTTAAAGATGGTAAACCAAAGAACGGCAATGAGTCATCACATTCCAAAGCCCAAAAGAGACCTATTCCAGATTCATCAAATGATGATGAAAAATCTGTCAAGAGGAGTAAAACGGAAAATAACAAAGCGCCATCAGATGACGATGAAGATATTGATGATAGACTGGCTGCTTTGCGCGACCAATCGGAGAAGTATGAGAAAAAGATTAGTCCAAAGAAGAACACAAATGTCCAAAGTGTAAAACCTGTTGAAGTGAAGAGACGAGGTCCAGAGAAACTGAAACGGGGATCTGCTTGTGCAGGGTCAGAATGGGTGGAAAAGGGATCTCTGGTTATCCATAACAGCAGTGGTGTTAAGTCGAGTAACTGGGTAAGTAGGACTGTTTGATTGTTATAAAGTGCCTAAATTCATAAATTGCAGGGCAATTGTAGTGCAATATGCTTCTCTGACTTTACAATTCTGTGTTGCTTCAGAATATTTTATAAGATATTTATATAGAAAACCAAAAGTTTATGTGGCTGTAAATGGTACATAGCTCATAATACAGACACAGACTAGCTGTTGGAGAACCGTCATGTGATAAACTAGGCCTGCGATAAATCTTGAAGTACAACTGTATGATCTTGTTTCAGCTGCTGGAGGGCAGCCTGCACTTCAAGCAACCCAAGTTGGTGCACAATTAGCAAAATTTCAGATCAAATTCTGAAGTGCCCGTTGGGAATTTTGAAATTTGCCCGGGGAGGGTACTCAAATTTGGTTTGGTAGGGGTGTGCCGCTGGGAGATTTGAAGTACCACCCATGCATGTATATACAAATTTTCAAGAAAAAGGGACTGATCCATATACCAAATGCCCAAATTTTGAGTCAAATTTATACAAAGATTGAAATTTTCTGCGAAAATTTATGCTAATGTAGTGCAAATTTCCTGATTTTTGTTTGAAATTTAGAAAAAAATCCAAAATTAGGGCCATTTTGGCACAAATTTCAGAAAATTGTGGAAAACGGACCTGTAGCACATTTTGCAAAGAAAAAGGACCCATTGGCATACCAGACAGCCTGATTATGCTACCCATTACAAGTTAATAATATTTATTCAAATCACTTGCAATTTACAAACATTTAAAACAATTTACATATATGTTGTTATAAAACAAAGATTATAACTTTACATGAATATTAACAAAACAAATTACAATAACAAAATGCAAGCAATTTAGGAAAAATTAATGGGTTTAGTGAAACCCAAAACACCAAAGTGCTCACTTATCCTGCACGTTTAAAAAGAAACATTTTTGAAACAAAGTAAATTAAACAACAACATTTGAACCCTATATGAGGGGATAAAATGAATTAACTGTACAATTCTATGAAAAATGACCTACATTCAGATTTGAATATAGAAAGATCATGGCACTCTTTGACATCAGAAGGAAATTCATTCCATAGTCGTGGAAGAGACACAAACAGAGAATTGAAAAAAGAAGAACTTCTGGCGGTTACATGCAGTAATCTAGAATTATTAATCTTACTCAAGTGCACCATTTGGTCGAAAGATGCAGGCAACAATCCATTCATTAATTTGAATCCAAACACAAGTCTATGAAATTTGCATGAATCCTCAAATTTCAACAACTCAAGTTTGGAAAGCCTTTACATTCGACATCAAATGAATTCCTATAAAATACCACCCGAGTAATTTTCCTTTGAACCCTATCCAGCCTATCAATGTGATTTCCCTGAAAAGGGTCCCAAACACAAATACAATAAACAAGATGTGGTAAAACAAAGGACTTGAAAAGATTCAAAAGGGCAGTGGAAGACATGTTTTGGTACACCTAATGATAAAACCAGACAAGATCTTATTTGTGACATTGTTGATATGAGTACCAAAAGACAGATCCTTACTGAAAGTCACATCTAATAATTTAAAATCACTAACTTCATCAAGAGTTGCATCACCCATTGAATAAGAACTACAGAATTTTGGAGAGTCAGACCTAGTCATGTGCATAACAGAACATTTAGAAAGATTTAGAGGAAGCTTGTTGGCCATAGACCACTTAAACACATTTTCAATATCCTGCTGAAGAATAGCATGATCACTGACACTATGAATGGGACGTACTATGGAATGATCATCAGCAAATTGAAATAAAGGAGAAGAAACCACGTTATTTATATCATCAACAAACAAAGAAAATAAAATTGGGCCAAGAACAGAACCCTGCGGTACACCAGTAGTTACCGAACTCCAACCAGACAATGATCCTTTGAAAGTTTGCAGCATATCTTCGTAATCACTTTGTCTTTTGTACCCCCCCCCCCAAAGAAAAAAAAATTGCACCAATGCTCAATGTGAGTTGCACCAAGTTGCCCAACCCTCAGTTATTTTGGATATTGTTACCTTAAAAGTTTAAGAATATGTAAAAACTATATGAATCTGAGTGACTTCAAGATCCTAATAGGTTTTTGGATATTTTGATTGATATTGACTTGGGTTTATGATGTGGAAGCTTTAGACCTTTCTTATAGAATTTTCAGTAACAAAAATAATATTTATATATTTATACTTTTTTATTTTGACTCTTTCAGATTGCTGGATTTGACATGGATGGAACTATTATAACCACAAAGTCAGGCAAAGTCTTCCCGACAGACACTTCAGATTGGAGGTAAGCCAGAACTTTAGTCTAAAGGTGGAAAGGCGTATGTTGGGAGTTGCTATCTTGTGTTTCCCATCATGCATTGCTTGTTTGTACAGGGAATTATGTGAGTAGTTATGAAATGACCCTAATTCAAAGTGATAGAATTATTGCATTTTGTGCATGTTTCATCACAAAGTTGTCGTTGTTCAAATCGTTGTGTAGAAAGCAATGGATGGTAGGAAGCACACGATATCTTCCCTTAGGCCAAAAAAAAATGTTTGATTGCCCCCACCGACTGACCCTATTTTTCAGCCCGGCCAAAACTTTTTTTTATTGAATTTTTTTTTCTCAATAAGATGCAAAACTTACCGAAAACTACATTGAAAAAATGTAATATTTTTGCTTTTTTCAATATTCAACCCTCAAAATGTTTAGAATGTCTCAAATCACTACAAGAGGTATTTGATAGTTTTGATTTGAATGTAGGGGGGGGGGGGAGTTGTGAAGACTGGAGCGGCCGATCGACCTAGCGGTCTGTGGAAGAGTATTTAAAAAAAACAAAACAACAACAACCAACCGACCCTGTTTGAAAAAAGCTGTGGAGGGCAACCAAACATTTTTTTTTGCCTTATATACAAGGGGGTATCACAAAGTTTTAAAGATTACCAAGAAGAAATACAGACAGGAACATGATTTTATTATGTGACCTTTAAGTCATCAAGGTAACACATTTCTCCTACTTAAAACTGACTGTCCATAGACCAACTTTGTAGAGGTCCTCTTTTAACCAAAAACACCAACAATGTATTTTGCTAAAATCAACATTTTCAGGTCAGCCATGCTTTATTACGTCATTATGACGTAATAGTTTGACCAATTTCCATAAATGTGGTATCAACTGAAAGAGGAGATCCTACCCTATACTATTGTATCAGATTTTAACTTTTAATGTGTCTTTATAGAATTACTGGGTTGTAACGCTTCAAATGCAGGGGGTTAATCTTGCCACATATCTTAAATTTTTCCATGCAGTTTATGTGGTTAGCGGAGGCAGGTTGCTGACATGTATCGACACATGTATGAAGGATAAATGCCATCAATTGATTTCATTTTTTGCACCATAATGTACAGAAGGACGACTGATCATCCTGACAAAAGTTCATCGACATGGCTTCTCCCCTCCTTGGTGATCTTTAAAACTTTTTGATGTTTCTCCCAGGGGGTACTCATCACATTGACATGATGGTATATTCAAATATGTAAATATACTTGTATCTGTCTACTTTTTGGGGTATCTGAGTATATGTTGTAGGCAGGGTGTGACAAAAAAAATGGTGAATTGTTGTTTTTGAGGATTGAAGGGTGAATCAGGTGACGCCGTTAAGGGTATCAAAATTAAAGCAGCCATTTTCAAGAAATGTGGTACTTTTTCAAACCCTAATGTGACAAACGGCATCGTTAAAATCACCATTGAAGTTGTGAATTGGGCCTAGTAATTAATAATTATTTGTTTCCGGTAACATACTTGGAAAATTTTGGGAAGGAAGGAAGGCAACAAATTTTATGTTACACATTTTTTTTATTGTTTTGAAATTTTGGGACGGAAGGAAGTAAAAACAAATCATTTTACCAAAACAATAAACACATTGTAGCTCATTGTCTTGGGAAACCACCTTTTAAAAGAATGCGAACGACTTTTAAAAGACTGATCTCACTGTGTTCATCCATATTTACAGGTACGTAAACTGGTCTTTTTGCATTCAAGTGGTTTGTCAACTGTCACTTGTATTTGTGAGCGGTTCAGTTCTGTCCATGCGTGTTCTTTAAAAAAATCTGATGCCCTAAATTGAGCATTTTACCACATTTTTTTTAATGATGAAATTAATAATTCATTTATACCTTTTGTATTTTATATCATTACAACTTACATCATTAACAATTTGGTCTTCAGGTGACTTGAAAATTAAGACGATGGTCCACTTCTTAGAAAACTGGAGTGATTTCACGACAAAGCTACAAAACAACTAACCCTGCGTGTGATTTAATTACACATGATGTAATGTGTATACACCATGGCGCATGCACTGAAAGTTATACCATCGCCGCCGTGTCTTTCTCTCTTGATTTTTTTCGCTGGATATCTTGTCCTGATGAATTCATAACATCATAAAATCATGACATATTCACACTGAATTACGATAGCAGTACGTAGAAATCGCATAGCAGACTTTGATCATTACTTGCTAATTTGATAACCGTCATCACTTGAATTGGAATCATGGTGATCACTAGGAAATTCTGTATCAGGATCTTCATCATCATCAATCTAATCATCCCTAAAACATTTGAATTTTATGATAACTTCACTTCACCAAAATTGGCACGTAGGCTCCTGTACCGACGCCATTTTGTGAACAGAATAGTTCGCGGTGGGTTCTTTCCGTATTGACTTAGTCTTGGTGGCTGGCTCTCACGCTAACGTGACAATTTGTCATGCGGGTGTATAGAACGCTGTTTGTAAACTTTTTTCATTAATTGTGTACTGACACATGTGTGTGTATATCATATGGAACGCCATTTATAAACTTTTGTTTTTTTTTGCGGCGAATACGGATGGTGCATAT
>JXSR01S004222.1:26708-38263 GCA_000969725.1 Ophiothrix spiculata
CCAATTTTTTGGATCTATTCGTTTTAATTCTGCAGTTTTTAAATTAGTACACTTTTTATGGACGTGTCTTTTACAGATTAAACAGATAATATTTCTATGACATTTTTTAACGACCTTTGAGCAACCTAAACAAACAAAATCATTTGACATTGCATATAAACAAATAAATGTACATAAAACAAGCATATAATGATGGACTTTTTGGAGCTTTCCCTATACCTTGTGTGGTAAATTGGGTCATTTTGGGGGAAAATATACTTTTTGAAATGTCAGTATCTCAAAAGCGAGCACAGTGACCTATATTTTTTATTTTAGATTCGTTATCAGCACAAATAAATCTACCAAATACTAAATTTTAAAGAAAATTAATGGAGATTTTGCATCTCTGAGAAAACCTTTTAAAGTTAAACACTCAGTACTACTGATTACAAGTGCTCAGTACTACTGCTATTTCCATGCGTACAACATACGCATAACTTGCGGGTTTTTTTGGGTTTTTTTTTTTTGCATTTTTCCCACAGCCACTTATTCTGCGGACGACGCATTTAATAGCACATACGGACATCGTGTGTTTACCATACGGTCGTGTAAGTACGTTTTCCTTAAAAAACATGGTAGTCGCAAGGACTTAGTACGTTGTACGCACGATGTAAGTACTAACAACGTGCGGAACGTACGATGCACGCAACTAGGCTCACACCGTGCGTCCATCCCCAGTCACGAGAAAAGTCGGGGAGCAGAGGCAAAGTCAGGAAAACGAGGCAGTCGGGGAAAGAAAAGATGCCCTCAGTGGTATTTTCTACTAAACACGCCGAAGAAAATTGGTGGACATATATAAAATCGTTAACAATATAATTTCGTCATGTAACTTTTGTTGAGAAAATGGAATTAATATCGATATGAGTCATGTGTTCGATTGTGATTTTTTTTTGCTTGTCAATTTCAAAAGCTACGCCAAAGATGTTGGTGTACCTTGTGGGTTCGAATATAACCCTCACTAGTCAAATATTCCTGCGCATACCACCGCACTCGCAAATCTATTTATTGTCGACTTGTGTTTGTTTTGTTTATTACAGATCTTATGGGCTGCTCTGGTAAAATGAGAGCAAAGTCGCAAATCTATATTTTGAATAAATGTCATCTAAAGTAATAATAGGGTGAAAAAGGGGCCCCCGGTGAAAAAGTCAATTTTTGTGTGTTTGACATAAAATAACTTTATGCATAAGTATTTATCTATACCTAAAGTTTTGAAGGTCAACTTTACTTAGAAGTGCAATTATCCATGGTTAATTGATTGCGTGTTGCTATTATACACGAGGCCTGTTTGTTTGCTGTAAGTTATCTCAGTATAAGACAAATGATTTAGTAATTGACAAAAGAAATACCGTATTGAATTAATCTTACCGCAGAAAAGAGGCCTGTCAATCAAAGTATGGGATAGGCTATATCTTTGTCAAAAGCAAAAATCCCTGGCCGTTTTAGTTGTGCTTTTTCTCGTGTAAACACGAACGGATTGTTACGGATTGCAATTTCCCAAGTGGAGATTACATATACTTATTGACTCCAGTGAATAGTATAAGCAATGAGTTAACAAAATATTTTACAACAGATTACAAAATGAATTGTTATGGTGAGATTATAGAGAATAAAATATGTTATAAACTCAATTTTGAAATTTTAACTTTACCCTCATTTTTGCCAGAGCACTCCAATAATACTCATCGATCATTGCAATTAACCTTTTTGGAAGTTAGAAGGAACTTAAAAATAAGTTACGACAGCCATTAAAATCGCCTGAAAAACAAATGAGTACATTAATCATAAAATACTTTCTAGACGATTATTGTTTTGATTTCACGTGCAGAATATGAGCAATAAATTATCATTAATTGCGAAGATAATATTAATAGCAGATGGGACCAGAATTTGATGGGACAAGGATTAAAGGTTTCTTTTTAATGATCGGTCATTCTCATAAACAACGACAAAAATAAATCGGTAATAAATCGATTTACTTACGTTATGGCCTTGACTCGTAAGGTTTCTCACCAATCGTGCTATGAGTACAACACAACAACAAGCATTTAATGACACATGTTCCTTAAAAGGTTTCTATGTAGTAAGAAACAATCGTATAATTTAAAAAGATACTTATATAGTATTCAGATATGCTATAGAGTTGCTCATCAAAATTTAACAACGATGCATCCATGCGTCAGCGTATTTGTATCATGTGCGTGAGGGTGTTTTAGCCAACCCAACGTGATTGAGATTTAACGATGCATCAGAGTTGCTGATTAGTGATGAACAGCTCTGTACCTTACCTTACTTGAATATTTTTTAACAACGAAAATCTTCAAGAAAATTGATTTTATGTTCTTTTTTTTTTAAATTAATTTACAAAATGTGTCCGACTTAAGGAGTTAGTAACGCAATGTGTTTTATAGATGAGGAGGAAACCGACGTCCTTGTGAGACGTGAGACGAGTATAGGTCAACAATCAAATTCACATACAACCTTTCGGGCCGCATTGGTGACGGGCAAGGGAAGAGAGCGCTTAATTCGATTAACACGTCTTCCCTTAGCGGAAAACAATCAAACTCCGTGTTCTTCACTGAGCATGCGTACAAACAACACAAATTGCAATTTATGTCCTTCGTTATGGAGGTAATCTTCACCGTTATCGTTTTTGCAGACCATGGTTAACAGTAAATGTCTTGACCTTCTGTACTCTGACAAATTGTTTATTTGATTGCCGATAAATCTTAACCATTTCCCGCCGAAATGACAACCATGGTCACAAAATTCAAAGTTATACGCAAATGAAAAATGTAAGAAATCATTGAGTTTCTGCATAATTGTCTATCATAATTAGATGCATAAGAAAAATAATATTTTCTTAACTATTTTCTGTCTTGTGCTGTTTAGTATACTAGCAAATAATGTGTTCAACTCAAACCTGTACATCAGGCAAATTAATTGGTAAAAGAACTCCCGGTGGTGCTCGATTTCCATTTAAATAGTGGGATGGTTTAGAGAAACGAGAGCTTTTATACGATACTTTGGCGTCAAAGCTGTAAGCATACACAGCTGCCGGATACGGGTTCTCTCTAGCAACACGAACAGATTGTTGAAGGTAGGCATATAATTTTTTGAAAAAAAAACACACGCTAAATCTCATGCATTTTATCATATCTTTGAAAAAAACAGTATGAATAGTAAATATTATTCGATTACAACAAGCCATGCGTTTTGTCAATTTTCCATCAAAAACTATTATAATCTATTTAAGATTATATTATTTTAAAATTGCAAATTTGATCAATTAATCATGTTAATCTCGAACAAATATTATTTTCCAGAATAAGAAGTGCATATTTAGTAAAGTCATGCCTCCTTTGCGTGCAAATTCAGAATCGAAACTTAATAATCAGTCAAGTTACCTCAAGCGGTAGGGCGCTCGCGTGCAGTGCGAAATGTCTCGAGTTCGAACCCCGCTGGTTCCAAAATTTACGGGTTTTCTTTTATACATTTATATAAAATCCTTTATTTTAAAGGTGGCTAGTATTTCCCCATAATTTTGAAGATTTTTTTCAAGTTAATATGAAACAAAAGTGATAATTTACAGCTATTCAGCTTTGGACATTGTGTTAATGCAGTAACATTGAAAGCAATAGAATACGACACGTGTCTTTGTGATTGTAACGAGAAAAACAGGTCTCCGTGTTAAAGTCAAATCAAACGGATTGTATCGGCGATCTTCTTGATTAAACGCTGGCCAAAGTAATTGCCAGTGTATACTCAATGCATTACGTTTATGTTTTACTTGCGGTGATACGAGTGAGTAATGAAAGGAAATATCCTGAATTATCAAACTCTTAAAGTTAAATCATACGTTACACAATATTAAAAAATTCCTACCCGAGACCTTTAAAGTACGTGTTTTTAAACATATACCAGGTGTCACAAAAAATGGTTACATGTAGAAAAATGACCGCTCGCTAAAACTATAGTAGTTGCAGAAACGACATTTTGCACAATTCATATTACAACTCTTTGCTAGATACCTATAATTTCTATATCCATAGAATGCTCAATTTGCAAGTAAATTTTACGAATGCTTATATTAGACAAAATGTAGATAATGAAGATATCAAATACAGGCAATACAGACTCAAATGGTGAGATCTCAGAGTCGTAGTTCACGTCGATTTTTTTCAGGCAAAACAACGCGAGATTACTACATTATTATTCAAAATCGACACCACATATTTGTATTAAATTTGAAAACAATCGAATTGTCCGAACATCATGGAATTATGAGATTTCGCCGATAAGGGCGTCAACTTTTTCGAAGTAGTTTGTTGACGTCATTTTGGCATTGAGCATGGATGATCACCAGTAAAAGGTCATGTATAACAGAGACTCTATTTCATATGTGAGCCAATAATATTGATAGTCTCTGTGGCGTGTATGGCAAGCATAATGTATAGTAATTTGATAAACACTGTTTATCACCGATAAACAGTGTTTTTCGAGTGAAAAACATTGATTTCGACTGATAAACATTGTTTTTCGATTGATAAACTTTGTATATCGATAAACAGTGTTTTTCAACCGATAAACTGTGTTTATCAATAAACAAATCAAATCAAGTTTATCATCAAATCGAAAAACATTGTTTTCGAACTGATAAACTGTGTTTTTCGATAAACAGGGTTTAGCGATAAACAGTTTTTTTCGAAAAACAATGTTTTTAAATCGATAATAGGGTTTATCAAATTGAACAACATTGTTTTTCGACTGATAAACTGTGGTGTTTTTTTTGATAAACAGGGTTTATCGATAAATAGTGTTTATCAAATCGAAAAAAACCATTGTTTGTTGGCGATAAAACATAGTTTTTCGATAAACTGAGTTTAATTAACCTTGTTTTTTGATCGATAAACTTTGTTTTTGGATCGAAAAACAGTGTTTATCGGCGATAAACAGTATTTATTACTGTTTATCGCTTTATTGTAAATATGGCTTGCAATAGGCGTGCCCAGGATTTTTTGAGTGGTGGGGTACAACCATCAGTTTCTCGATGGTTTAAACTAGTAGGGTGTCAATGAATTATGCAATCTCGTTGGTTTAAACTAGTAGGGTGTCGATGCATTTCGCAATCTCGCTTGTTTAAACCAGTAGGCTGTCGATGCATTCATCAATCCCGCTGGTTTAAACGAAAAGGGTGTCGATGCATTCCGCAATCTCGATGGTTTATACAAGTAGGATGTCGATGCATTCCGGAATCTCGCTGGTTTAAACGAATAGGGTGTCGATGCATTCCGCAACCTTGCTGGTTTAAACAAGTAGGGTGTCGATGCATTCTGCAATCTCGCTGATTTAAACTCTTAGGGTGTCGATGCATTCCGCAACCTTGCTGGTTTAAACAAGTAGGGTGTCGATGCATTCCGCAATCCCGCTGGTTTAAACGAATAGGATGTCGATTCATTCTGCAATCTCGCTGGTTTAAAACAAGTAGGGTGTCGATGCATTCCGCAATCTCGCTGGTTTAAACTATAGGGTGTCGATGCATTCCGCAATCTAACTGGTTTAAAAAAGTAGGGTTCGGATGCATTCCGCAATCTCGCTGGTTTAAACTAGTAGGGTGTCGATGCATTCCGCAATCTCGCTGGTTTAAACAAGTAGGGTGTCGATGCATTCCGCAATCTGGCTGGTTTAAACTAGTAGGGTGTCGATGCATTCCGCAATCTCGCTGGTTTAAACTAGTAGGGTGTCGATGCATTCCGCAATCTCGCTGGTTTAAACAAGTAGGGTGTCGATGCATTCCGCAATCTGGCTGGTTTAAACTAGTAGGGTGTCGATGCATTCCGCAATCTCGCTTGTTTAAACAATTAGGGTGTCGATGCATTCCGCAATCTCGCTGGTTTAAAGTAGTAGGGTGTCGATGCATTCCGTAATCTCGCTTGTTTAAACAATTAGGGTGTCGATGCATTCCGCAATCTCGCTTGTTAAAGTCATTAGGGTGTCGATGCATTCCGCAATCTCGTTGGTTAAAACGAATAGGATGTCGATGCATTCTGCAATCTCGCTGGCTTAAAGCAATACTATAAGGTGGTAAAAATGAAGCGCCCCCTATCATCCATGACTTTTGATGTTTGCGGCTTATTGGGTTTCTTTTTGGTAGATATGAATACCCTCCAAAGGATTTGGCTCAAAGATACTTACTTTTTCTGTTATGGCCATTTGTTGAATTAAATTCGGGATCCCGAATTTAATTCCACAAGTATTAGTACAGTAAAGCATGCCTGTGCTTTTTATCTATTTTTTGATGTCAAAACATTTTTTTTTCACAAAATACACTTGAAAACTTTTAGATAGTCACGTTCCTCTATTTTATGCTGTTTTTATCATAAACCATTTTTGATCAAAATCTTATAGTATTGCTTTAAACTAGTAGGGTGTCGATGCATTCCGCAATCTTACTGATTTAAACTAGTAGGGTGTCGATGCATTCCGCAATCTCACTGGTCTAAACTAGTAGGGTGCCGATGCATTCCGCAATCTTACTGATTTAAACTAGTAGGGTGTCGATGCATTCCGCAATCTTACTGATTTAAACTAGTAGGGTGTCGATGCATTCCGCAATCTTTTAAACTAGTAGGGTGCCGACGCATTCCGCAATCTCGCTGGTTTAAGCAAGTAGGGTGTCGATGCATTCCGCAATCTTACTGATTTAAACTAGTAGGGTGTCGATGCATTCCGCAATCTCACTGATTTAAACTAGTAGGGTGCCGACGCATTCCGCAATCTCGCTGGTTTAAGCAAGTAGGGTGTCGACGTATTCCGCAATCTCGCTGGTTTAAACAAGTAGGGTGTCGATGAATTCCGCAATCTCGCTGGTTTAAACTAGTAGGATGTCGATGCATTCTGCAATATCGCTGGTTTAAACAAGTAGGGTGTCGATTAACGCTCTGCGGGGCAGGTTTTTTCTGACCCCGACCCCGTTGTTCCCCGACAATTTATTCCCCGACCCGCCCGACCCGATAACAATTTAGCTTGTCCCGACCGACCTCGACCCGAAAGGAATTTTTCTAGACCGGGCCGACCCGGACCGGCAGTTTTTGATGATTTCCCGATCAAGATTGATATCTTTCCCGACCCCGAATATCCCCGAGCTTTAAGTCATTAAAATGGAGTTGAACAAGTTAAAACAGATTACGAAAATAAAATTGTTGCTCTATTCTATTTTTTACACCGAACGACCTTTTGCGTTTCCGTAACCTACTGTAAACTTTCTCCGACCCCGAGTAAAATTTCCCCGACCCGTTCGACCCCGGTAATAATTTCCCGGAACGTACCGAACCCAAAAATAGCTCGAAAAAAATACCCGACCAGTTTCGGTCCGGTCCGGTCCGGTCCCGGGAAATTCGGGGTTTCGGATTTCCCCGCAGGGCCTTTTCCGCAATCTCACTGATTTAAACTAGTAGGGTGCCGATGCCTTCCGCAATCTCGATGGTTTAAACAAGTAGGGTGAAGATGAACCTGAGATTGGGATTTTTGCCAGGTATGCTTTATGGAGGAACTTCCATGGGCTAACCTTTGATTCAGCCTCTCTTGTGATACTAACCCTAAAACAGTTTTTAACAAATTCGCTGAGAATTATCACTTTCTATTCAATTACATTGTCGATATTGGAAAAATGTAAACCTTTTCAAAGTTGCAAGATGATGTACATGTATAAGCAGCTAGGACAAAAATGACACGTGATTAAAAACTTTATTGAAACTATTACGAGTGAAAAGAATATGAATAGTATGATATTAGATGAATTGCTATTTTGAAATCTTTTCAGAAAACTACATCATCACTCATCATTATTGGTTTAATTTTAAATAAGTTTTTCATGAATTTACTTTAAAATGATTTATATGTCTCGCTTTTTCTGCGTTACAGGCGTCTTCCAGCTGCCTCTTGCGCATGCACAATACGCTATTGTCTCCGAGACCAATCACCGATCTTTGCAATCGTATTTTATTCATTTTAAAAACAAACTTTTAATTGGATCAACATTGGCACCAGTTAATTTGACATGATTGATTAAGTAGTCAAATTGCAAACAAAACAGTAATAAGTGAATCAACTGAATGAATGATAGTGTCAAGCATTTCCTTTTAAATCTGTACAGAAAATACTACAGTAAATTGAGTCCAGAATTAGATCTAGACAAAATAGAACTATTTAGTCAGTAATTAAATTAGTAAAAGTCAGGGAATTTTTAGGTTAAAGGTCACAAAATTGTCTACAAACTCATCCAAATTGGCAATCTACATTTTGCCCTTTATTCCTATTTATTTTACTACGCCAGTAAGCGACAATTTAACAACTTTAGTTTGCTCCGATTTGATTTGTTCTCATAATCAGTGTTTCTGATAAGGCCTTGTGGTGCGCCATTGGCACAGGAACTTGGGAAATTGAAGCAACACGTTTCTGAAAATGTTTGAAAAAAGATTTGTCCTTGGTTTATTCAGCTACGTCTTAGCCTCAGCTTTGACGCAAACACCTTTGTGTCTCTGCAATGTATAAGCGATGATTTCCCGATGTCATTGCAATGTATTGACGATGATTTCCCGATGGCATTGCAATGTATTGACGATGATTTCCCGATGTCTTTGACATGTACCGCCGATGATTTTCCCATGTCTTTGACATGTATTGAAGAGGCATTGATGCTTCGAAAGGTTCACAAATTCATTCTTGTGACGTCGGTCTGACATCTTTAAAGCATTTGTGATGAACTCGTATTACATTATGCAAACAAATTAAACATGGAAAAGGATTAAAATGCATCTGAAGAATTGTAAAGAAGGTCAATACTTATAACCTTATTCATGAACAAGTTGTCAAGATGTTCTAAGAAATAAGTCCAAAAATATAAACATTGCATAGGGCCAATTACGAATCCTCCTCATCCAATCTCCCGTTTTTAGACAATCACTCGAACAAAATAAAAATAATAACATCCAAAATTCAAAGAAAAACTCCTAAAAACTAAATTATTTTGACATAAATTATTGGTGGTAAAAAAATATTGTTTGAAGCCCGTGCAGCTGCACTTCTGCTTTGAGTGATAACGCAAAACTGTAAACTAATTACTAAGCACTGATGGGCCCAAATATTGTGTTTGAAAAATACAAATACATTGATTGAAATGCTTTAGCCAGCGATCATTAGCCATAATGAAGTGTCATTGAGACAGTCAGTTTAACAGATGATTCCAGCCAGAAGTCAGGTCGCTGAAATATCGCTTATTTTATTTTTATTTATGCATGAAAACTGACAGGAAATGCCGGTTTTTACATGCGTATGAATATTCATGAGATCGGATACCTTAGTTTAAAAAACCTGTAAACTCGCCAAAATAGCATAGAATCTCAAACCAAACTTGCAATTAGAAGCATGAAAGTTATGAAAACATTTTGAAATTTTAAAAAAATGAAAAAATGGGAAATATTAGTGTCTTTTCGTGTGATTTTGCGAGCGTTTAATTTCCTCGAGTGAGGTCAAATTAGGTCTTTGCGTTTTACCTAAAATCTACGGTTCTGGACTTAATATATTTTAGCCACTTGGTCAAATGAGAGAGACAACACTTCTTTAGCAGATTTCCTAAAACATTTGAGATAAATCTGCTGAAAACACGTATCACGTAGGCAAATGTAACGCCTGGTCCAATGAGGTCAAATAAAGCATCAAATTTCTACGCAAAATATTATATAACCCCGGAAGTGATCAATTACGCGGCATTGTCTAATTGTTAGGTACATATAGGTAAAACACCCGTTCAGTGATAGTGAGATCTCGATAGTCTAGTGGTTTGGCTTTGGCTTTTGATTCTAGAGGTACCAGGTTCGAATCTTGGCGGCGCCTTCTTTTTTTTTTCTTTTCTTTTTTTTCATTTGAAAACAAATTAGTATTTTTCCCATCATATTAGATTGATATTCCTTCAATAAACTATTTTTACACAAGAATTTCTATAGATAAACATGATAAAATTATTTCCAAATAACCCGTGTGATATGCACAGTCAGAGCCGCAGGTCACAGTCACACGTAGACACGTGCTAAGAAAATGACGTCAGATTGGCCTGATATAGCCCAAGACCTTCGAAAGGTGTGGCTTGTCGTTTGCGATGTTCGTTGTGTATATCGGGATAATGAGATGACCGACATCGTGTCCCTTTCGAACGTTTAGTTGTAATGAATTTTCCCTCGATTTATTTTCTGTTTTACATGTCTTACAGGCATGATATATTTTTCAAATTTCATATATATGATGTCTGATATCTCATCCTGCAGTTTGTAAAAGCATTTCACATACAATTTTGTAAAACACGCTACACGTAACCAGATTTGACCTCAAGTTTTAAAAGCTTAAAATTGACATTTTTTAAAAAAAATGCAATGAAATGAAAAATGTTTATTCTCCACTGTCAAAAATAGGCTTATCTTATTGAAAAAACTCTAAATATTTTCATCCATATCTTTATTTTCTATTTGCACTAACCCCCTTGTGATTATAGGGGTTCGAAGTCCGAACTATCCGACAGGTCACATCGAGAAAACAAAATCTAGCGACCGAGTTGTCCTGGTATTCTCCCGGTATATACCCGGGAAATGAAAATTAAATTGCTCATTAAAAGCTCATTTGCATAGGCTCTGCTGCCTGACTGATTCAATGTCTTCTATTCATGACAGATCTGTAACAAAAGTCTGTGGGAGGAGCAGAAAAAGTACTTTTATTTGTCTTCTTAATCATTTAATTCGTGTCAACGTCCAATTAAACTTAAAGTACAAATGCTGACTTGTTAGAGGACTCATCTAAGGCAAAAACAAAAACAAGTTTGTTTCCCGTGCGCCGCGCGCATTTCGTTTTGGCGTCAATATTTTCGCATTTGATTTTTTTATTTGATATTTTAGAAAACTAAAATCAAAAAAGCCAATTTGATAAAAAGAATGGGGAAAATTGCAAATTTTTTACTAAAGAAGTGTTTTCTTTTCAACAAAAACTTGAAACCGGACAGGTTTCTTACTGAAAAAAAACATTAACCAATGCGGATTTTCAATCAAATTTGCCTTAGCATCTCTTGGACAATAGAAAAAAAAGAAAGCAAAATAAAATAAAAAAACGCATTTCGCATTTAGGTTTTTTGACCACCGACAGGAAACAAACTTGTTTTTTTGTTTTTGCCTAATATTATCATTATAATCATGTAATCCTCCTCAATATTTACTTTCAGATAAATTATCAAGTAATCTACTGACTTACATAGCAGGCACAAACCGTCCGGTCTCCACATGGACACCGTCCAGTCACCAGCCTGTCATGCCGTTTCCGGTCAGCATCTTCATGTCACAAACAGTCCGGTCTCCATATGGACACCGTCGGGCCCGTTATGACGCCATAAACACATGTAATTACGTAAACATAATCTCGCAGTAACGTAAATGTCATCAGGGTATCATTCACTGTCTCAGGTGAATCTTATCTTAATT
>JXSR01S004223.1:19904-31902 GCA_000969725.1 Ophiothrix spiculata
AGTTAGTCCTGGACTAAGCCAATTTTTGTTCTTTTTGAAATAAATGAATATGTTCCAAAACAGATAAAATGGTCAAATTATAGAAAACTCAACATAATTCTTTAAGCAAGGACATAAATAATCACAGATTCCAAAAAAAATGTCTTAATTCTTCAAGAAATCAATTTCACTTAGTCCGGGACTAACTTTAGTCCTGCTTTGTGCATACGGACCTATGAGTTTTAGAGAAACGTCACCAACTACATTTGTGTTAATCCACATCTCATTTTTCATGAGGCATATTCATTTTTATCTTTTTTAAGATTAACATTTAATGCACAGCTATATATGCACATGTCATTGCATTACTCTCGAAGTTAGATTCCAGTATAGTCACTATTGATCAGTTACAAAGAAAACTTTAAATATTTGTTTTTCTAGTTTGGTCCGTTTTTTTCTCTGCACGGACCCTTCAAAGCATTGGAAAATGATATAGGCCCATTTTGGCTGCATTCACCCTTCAAAACATTGGGAATTATAATAATAATAATCATCATATTTATTTAAATCACATGAAAAATGTACATTATCATACACAAAGATTAGAAAATCAAAAATACAGGAATTCATTGCTTTTAACAAGACCAAGATAGAATGTAAGTAAATTAGGAGAAATGAATGGGTTCAGTGAAACCATAGAGATAATAGTGAAACACAGTACACACTAGTGCTCACATATTTTATGCAAAACAAATACAATAAAAAAGCAGCAGTTTTAAGGAGCCCCAATGAGGGAACGTAAATCACATCAACTGTACAAATCAGTGATAAGTAATCCATATTCAGTTATTTCAAAGTTCTTTGCAAAAAATCCACTTACTATTTTTGTGAAGTATGACTGTTTGATAATAGCAAAGAACTTCAAAAAAAATTGATTCCCGGTTTTTTTTCTGATGAACCTACTCAATAATCCATATTTAGATTTGAATAAAACAAGATCATGGTAGTCCTTACCATTTTGCTTACCATTGAGGGAATTCCATTTCAAGTCGTGAAAGAGATTTAAAGAGAATTTTAAAAAGAAGAAGAATTTAATGCAGCTTACATGCATGACAAATTTGTTTCGCATAGGAAAGTGAAAATTCACTTATAACTAGCAAGAATAAATAAAAAGAAATTACAAAATGGGACCATCCACCACAAAACTCCGGTAGTCTGCCCTTGGTAATATTTGTTTTATTGCAGATTTATAAAGAACACACCTTCAGCTTTAAAATGATACTTGTTTCAAATTCATACAACACCCAGAAGTAGAATTCTGATTCTTCAAAGCATGACATGTCAGAATACCTAAATCGTGGAAAAAAAATCACCTGAAAGTGTTTATATTGTGTACATTTTTCAATGCAACTTCGCTTAGACAATGTTAGATTTCAGATATTTTGGAGTTGAAATGAAAGCTGATATGTGGACCGCCGCGGCAAAAGGGTGCAGTTGTCAGCTCATACATGTTGCTCCTTGTAGCATATCTTGTGTATGCTATTTGTATGCATCAGATATGCTACAATGAGCAACATGTAGGAGCCGACAACTGCACCCTTTTGCTGCGGCGGGACACATATGTGTAAGAAAGGCATAAACATTTTTAATCTGCAAAACTCACAATTTTGTCAGACTGTGACATACATTTGTGTTTTGTACAGTAACTCAAAATGAAAAATGCTGCATTTACAGATGTTCGAGATAGATGGTCACAAATGATATCTATTCTGATCAAGCTACCATCCTTGTCTAGAAAGAGAGCACCTGTCAATTCATCTCATTTCAGATCATGCGCTAGTTGCATGTACTCTCTGCATTAGGAGACCTTCGATTCCAAAAACTGTCATCACCTCACGGAAATACAAGTCAATTGATCAGACTGTGCTTGAAAATGACATTTCATCCAGTAAAATCTCCAATTCGCTCTCAGATAATGTTGAAATGGCAACTGCTCAGTACAATAAAGTATTATCTGACTTACTTGATAAACATGCACCAATTTGTACAAAGACTGTTGTCCCTCGCGTACGACTACCTTGGTTTAATGATGCATTGCACCATGCTAAACGTGAGCGTCGTAAAGCTGAGAGAAAATGGAAGTCTAGCGGATTGACTGTTGATTATGAGCATTTCAGAGAACTGAAGAACAAGTACAACCATGCTTTGTACAGTGCCAAATGTAATTTCTTCAATAACAAGATCTTTGAATGTGGTAACGATTTCAAGTCAATGTTTTCAGTCATCAATGAAATCCTTCACAAAAGACGATCTTCCAAGCTTCCTGATCATAGTTCCTCTTCTGAACTAGCAAATCGGTTTGCCTCTTACTTTACATCTAAAATAGATACCATCCGATTGAATCTGGAATCTGTTGTGTCAGAATTGTCTGACGAAGAGTGTGTTACAGCTGATTTGTCTTGGGAAGAATTCAATATAGTTGACGAGGATACTATTAAAGACATTGTAATGGAATCTCCTAGTGCTTCTGGTATTCTTGACCCCATGCCCACATGGCTGATCAAGAAGTTCATCAATTTCTGCCCAGCATTATTACATCTATTGTCAACATGTCTTTGACAGAAGGCATAGTTCCAGTGTCCATGAAATCTGCTGTGATTAAACCTTTGCTCAAGAAAGAGAATTTGGATTGCAATGTGTTGAAGAACTATCGTCCAGTTAGTAATCTTTCTTTTCTGTCCAAAGTAATTGAACGTGTTGTTGCCCGACAACTTAAGCAGCATATGGATGTTAATAACTTGCACGAGCCCCTACAGTCAGCGTACAAACAATATCATAGTACTGAATCCGCCTTGTTAAAGGTCCATAATGATATACTTTGGGCCATGGAAAACCAGGGTGTTACTGTACTTGTACTATTAGATCTCAGCAGTGCATTCGACACAATTGATCACGCTGTGCTTCTTTCCAGACTTCAACATCGCCTTGGATGTAAAGCAGTGGTCTTGTCATGGTTTAAGTCGTATCTTATGGATAGGACTCAGTGTGTTTATATAAATGGTAAATCATCGCATCCACAACAGCTTCAGTATGGTGTGCCACAGGGATCCGTGCTAGGTCCCTTGCTGTTCTCGATCTACACGCTTCCTCTCGGTGATATTGTTCGCAGGCATGGAATGAACTTGCACATTTACGCGGACGACACCCAGATATATTTTTCTGTTTGCCCGACCACACGCATCGGTGTTGAAATCGCGATTTCCAGAATTGAACAGTGCATAAATGACATTAATTCATGGATGTCGAGAAATTTCCTGAAACTTAACGCAGATAAAACTGAAGTTTTATTGCTTGGTTTCAAAACACAACTTATCAAGATTGACACTGCTTCTATTACTATTGCCAGTATGGAGATCCCTATTAAATCTGACCCTGTCAAAAACCTCGGGGTTATGTTCGACTGTGGCTTAACAATGTCTTCGCAAGTGGCTAGTGTGGTCAGATCTGCTAATTTTCAACTTGTAAATATTGGCAGAGCTCGCAAAATGTTAACTGTTGAGTCTACTAAACTGGCAATAAACACTTTGGTCACATCAAGATTTGATTATTGCAACGGTCTGCTGATCGGTATTAGTCAAAGCCTTCTTAAGAGACTTCAAAATATACAGCGTACTGTCGCTCGGATAGTTACAAGGAAGCGCAAATTTGATTCCATCACTGATGACCTCATTGATCTTCATTGGTTGCCAATCCAACAACGTATCAACTTTAAGATCTTGGTTCTAACATACAAATCTCTCAATGAACAGGCTCCTGACTATTTGTCAAACATGATTCATCTTCAAACTAATCACAGACCTCTTCGTTCTTCTTCTGCAGCTTGTCTATTTGAACCAAGGACTTCTCATGTTACTTTCGCCTCACGTTCTTTCTCAAGTTATGCTCCTCATATTTGGAATCAACTCCCTGCCAATATCCGGAATGCAAACTCTATCACAATTTTCAGAAGACTGTTGAAATATCTTTTTAATGTAGCGTATGGACAGTAGTTATTTCCTTGTGCCAAGGCGCCTTTGAACAATGTTTTGATTTAGGCGCCCTATAAGTTTTAGTGATTGATTGATTGATTGATTGATTCTTATTCTATTCAGATATGATGAAGATCCATGTTTTCCCCAAATTTGATTGGTCAAAAAGAATTACCATTTTTTTTCCATGTCTGAACATAGTGAAGAAACAGACATATCAGTCACTTTTCTGTGCAGTGATATATGCTGTCTGCAGCATTTCTTTGGAATCTCAAGGTCTACGGTGACGAAACTTGGGTGAGATGAAGGGTCTTGGGATAAACTTGCTCTTCAAAACTGTTGGGGAATGTGGTCAAGGTCAAAAGTTTTTTGAGGTCAAATGTCAAAAATGTTTAAACAGTTGACCTGAGGTCATCTGAGGTCATTTTAAGGTCACAGCCATAACTTGTAAATCCATGACCTGACATCGATTAAACTTGAACCATGGGTAGCCCTTGACCCAAGGTCAAGGTCATTCAAAGTCAGCTAGTCATTTGCTGTTAAATTTCCAAAATGGTATAAAAGTTGAACTGAGATCTTTAAAGGTCAAAAGGTTGACCTGAGGTCATCCGAGGTCATTTAAAGATGACAGACACAAGAACCTTTGACCCCACATGGGTTAAACTTGGATCATGAATAGCTCTTCTTGAGGATGTGTTTCTGTTGATTAAAATCAGAATGTACATGAATCTTTACATTAATTACCTCTTTTATCAATTGTAGGCAGCTCAAGGCCCACCGGGTCCAACGGGGTTTCCAGGGGAAGCAGGACCTCGAGGTTATCCAGGCCCAAAAGGAGAGAGAGGAGGTACAGGACCAAGAGGAGGGGTATGTATACTAGTTATCAAATCTTCTTTCCAAAGCTACTATGTATGCATCAGAGAAAATATTCCTTCTCTTAGTGGGAATGCAAATATACTTGAGAATTGCAATTATGTTTTTTTACTTACCAAGGACCATATGGAGCATTTGGATCAGGGTTGTATTTCTCTAAGTTTGATTTTATTAATCTTCGTGAATCGGTTAATATATTAATGCAAGTTTGTCCTTTGCAGCCATGGAGGATCATAAATTTCATTGTTTTCATAAGCATCAGTCAGATACACATCTAATACTGAAAATGTAAGAATATTTTGATAAATGCTTGCAATAGTGATTTGATAATATACCTTATTTGGACATTCAAAGACTCGATCCCACTGTTTCATAAGAGTTAATGAAATACATCCCAAATGTCAAACAGGGATTCTTGGCCACATTTTCAAGATAACTTTGTAGATGTCAGTATGTGAATATGATGATTGACTATGTTATACAATATAATTTCTGTTGTAAATATTCATGATTGCATATATATGAGGGCCTGCTTGGAAAGTAGTGCTTATAACTGAACGGTCATTCAAAAAGGTTACAAACTTCACCAAAATGTATCATGATCATGACCATATGTTTAAATGTGCTTTAGAGTTCTTCAAGGGTTGCTACAAATCTTGAAAAATTCCAAATATCATTCAAATTCAAGGGCAAGAACATGCAACAGTTTGGTAGTACTTGTGACATTTGCCATGGAATAACCCTGAAGCTGTTTTTATGGGGAAAAGTATACTTTAGGTCTTATCAGAAACTGATCTAATCCCAACTTACTAATCATGTCAGTGGCTATTGAAATGGTTCTTCAGGTGACTTCAGGTGACGGTGTCACCTGAAGAACCATTTCAAGAGCCACTGACCCAATACTGGAATTTATAGAATGTGCAATCCAAATTAATGACAAATGGCAGCTATTGCAGATACAACTTTCTTGCACTCACATGACGAAATTTATTCTGAAATTGTCCAATTGTTTAGCAGTTATATGCATTGCCTTTGTTAAGTTTCATGTTTTGTTAATCCGATCATGAATCTTGTTTATTTTCTAGGGTCCACCAGGTTACCCTGGTTTTTCAGGACCAATTGGAGAGTTAGGAAAAGATGGTGAGCCAGGAAGAGATGGAGCCCCTGGTCTCCCTGGGCATGAAGGCCCAGTTGTAAGTATTTTCAACAAGCTTGCCAAGTATACATCTGTTATATTTTGGCCCAGAATTATGGTCATATAAACAGGAGCATGTTTTACTTGTATTACGGATATTTTCAATTTGAGTACCAGTAACTTGGTATATGTGACCTGTCATATCGAAAGGAACTCTACGGGTCCCAAAATCAATTTTTTTTTTGTCTCATCTAAAAGATTATATTTTAAGCTTTAAAATGACACGTTGCTTTTGGTTATTGGATGTTCGACTGCAAGGTTACCAAATTGGTAAAAAGCATCGGGCTGATTCAGAAAACTATAGTTCTGAGAAAATTGAGTTTAAAGTTTCTGTATTGGTAAAACTTGAATGGAGAAAGGATTTTTATCTTGTTTGCCTTATTTTTTGGATGTTGGAACCTGATTGATATGATAGAATACACTTCAAAGGTAACGTTTCTGATGAAATTAGAAATTCGACCTTGGGCAAAAGTTAAGACTATGCTCAGCTTCAATGACCCATATCTCGTAAGTTACTCTGCCGACCTTAAAGGGACTAGCCTAGATTCCACTTAGAATGAATAACTAATGAAAATGCTCTAAATAAAGATTAAAAGTGTAGTAAATCCAAAAAAGTACCCCCCCCCCCAAAAAAAAAAAAATTAATTAATCATACATGACTCTGTGATGGTGGTGTGACTATCCTGTGTTTTCTATATAAATCCTGATTTTGTACCTCAGATGGATTTACCAGATAGAAGATCAAACAAAGCTCCTGGAGATAATTTAATACATATTAAAAGAGAAACAATTTCATCAAAAATAATTTGTTTACCCATCACAGGTGTAGAAACAAGGTCTTTTTAAAATTTGAAACTAGAAACGCTGTCTAAGTCACAAATGCTTCTGGTGCATGTATGTATACTTAAGTGTGACGTGTTACAACAAAAAAAGGTACAACTTGTCGGCAAACCCGATTCTGAGTTATAGCCGTCTGAAGTTGGAAAATAAGCGAAAAATAGCCAGGTGATCGATTTTTAGATATTGTAAAAAATGAGGTTCTGCAAGACTTTGCGAGAACCATTGGTTCCCGTAAAATTTCCCTTGTCAATATTAAGTTTTTTCAGTAATCTGTGAAAGTGCACAGGTCTCTTTAAATTGAGTGAGGTGCAGCATTGTGTCTTTTTTGTCAACATGTTCCCAATTCAATGGCAATACTCTATTCATTTTTTCAAAAACGACGCAATTCTATTAATAGATACAATACTGCACCTTGATGTTTAAATGTTAAAGATGTGATGTTAACAATTGGTAGATTTTAACGGGTTCGCTGTCAGACAAGTTTTTAACTGTCAAGCTTTCTTCAGGAGTAGCTCTGACTTCTTCAGGACAAATATTATTATTATAAAGACATGTGCGAACCCGTTAAAATCTACCAATTGTTATGAATTCCCGTCGTAAAAGCCTTTCTCAAAAAATTTAAAAAAAATTTAAAAAAAATATAAAAAAATGTGATGTTAAATTAGGATATTTTTCAGGCATCCTAATTGGTTATGTTTTGTATGTTTTCATTTGTCAGAGCTCTGAAAGATCTGCAGATGATAGTCAAAAAGGAATTAAACTAAATGAAAAATAATATGGAAGAAAAGATACAATGAACTTTTGCGTAAACTTAGTTAATCATCCTTTATTTTCACATTTCAATGGCACTTTTGCAGGAACCAAAACTGGTTCTCGCTAGTTAGTTGTTTGCGCGAACCTCTGCGAGAACCGGTTCTCGTCGAAATTCTAAGCCTGATAGCAGCCTTCTTGATATGTAAATCTAGAGCTGTTTTGAACAATTTTAATAAGGCTAAATACCATAGCAGCTCATTCCTTAACATGGTCTTTACCACAAAACCAGTAGATCTGATTCTTTGAACAGATGATAAAATTGAAGTTGCATTCATCATCCTTACATTAATGCCATACCATGAATTCCTACGGGTTTTTTTAAAAGTATGCAAATACCGATATAAGTTTCTTCTTCCATTGTTATTACTTGTCACGCCATTTGGACTTTTAACTTTTACAGTAAGAAATTTCCCTATAATTTTTTAGGGTTTAAGATATTTCCCTTTCATTTCATTTTAGGGTTTACCAGGACCACCGGGCAAGAGAGGGAGGCGTGGCAAACGAGGAAAAAGGGTGAGTCTAGAAAGATAAGATATTTAAAGAAAATAATCATAAGCCCCTTGTTCCAGTTTTAAATGATTTATTAAGATAACCAACCTATTTTTGGTGCTACATCTTAAAACACTGTCTATAGATTGGTAATGGTTTATTTGCTTATCAATTAGTGTTTTCATCTTGCATTATTGAGTTTACTAACTAAATATTCTGATAACACTTTCTTATACCCAGAAATATTAAATATATTAAACATAATCACCATCGCTGCGTGGATCGGCTCCCCGAGTTTTGTACGGGTTTCCACAAAACAATTAGCAGTTAGTTCCTTGTCCAAGGGAATTTCAAGCACACTCAACTTTTGGCACCAGCGGGATTCAAACTCGGGACCTTCCGCACCACAGGCGAGCGCATTACTCTTTGAGCTAACTTTACTGCTGATTACTTTGGTTGTGTGTAGGGGTGTTCATGGGGTGTCTGTGATCAACCTTGTTAATCCTAAACAAACAAGATCATAGTTTCCATATGCTTGACTGATGTTTCATAAAACTTTGAAAAGAACAAACATGTGATCCCTTTGTAAGTGGGGTCAAAGGTATTATTATTATTTTTTTTTTTTTTTTGGGGGGGGGAATCAGGACTTTCATTAGGCAAAATTATAAGATTGGTGAGCAAGTCCATATACTTGATCAGATTTTCATTGGACTTAGAAATAATGGTCCTTAGGTAGGAGCGTATGTGTGACCCTTGTGTGAGTTATATCAAAAGTCATCTATGGGACATTAGTGGTCCAGGGACAGCAAAGTACTTGTTTTTTGGTCTTTCTAGACCAATAGGTGATTGGTTGTCTTTCCAGGAGGGGGCAGGAGAGTTAGGGAGGTGTTTTTATTTTCATGTTTTGGGACTATTTTTTCGAAAACTTTCTAATGGTGCCTCCCCAAATCTCAGATATATGCATTTCATTATATAGATGTGTTTGTAACCTTTATCCCCATTAATGCTAAAACAGGGAAACTGATGATTGTGGATTTAATTCTTGATATCTGTCAATGTACAATTTACAAGGTCGTTATGTAAATTTATGTCAAACTTAAGACTCTCGAGTACACTCTATAAATTTTTCTAAATGTTGCAATGGATAATGTAATTGTGAACAAATGGTTGAAGGTTTGTTGTGCTGTCTTAATGTACATATTTTGAATAAATTTGAGTATATGTAGTGCCTATATGACAATATTAATGCAATAAAAATATCCATAGGTGTCAATTAACCTTTGAAAAAGGCTTGTAATCGGTATAAGTAATTTCTTGCCTATTTATATTACACCACAAATACAAGTACATTTTTTGGGGGACAATTACGTGTTAATGCACTAGCACATAGTATTCCTGAAAATACATGGTCTAGTTTGTAAAAAAAAAATAATAATTTTGACTGCTTGTACACACATTAATTCAAAGTATGTTACATGTATCAAGAGATTTTACCAAACAGTTGAACCATTAGTTCACAACTGCATTATCATTTGCAAAATTTAGAATGTACGCATTTGAGAATTAAAAACAATAATTTCCTGATGCAGTGAGCATTTATCGAATTACTGCAGCAGACTACGCTTTGACATAATCTGTACCATTACACCTGTACAGAACTTGTATGGTAGCAAAAAGACTATTCTTGCTAATATTTTTCCAACTTTAACACCAAGCTTCTAAATTGTTTTCAAAACAGTAAAACCATAACTGATATCTTTATAGTATGATCAGGAAAGTTGAGAATAATCAGGAAAGTTGTGAATAGGCTTCTCAATTTTCCTGGTATGATCTTTATGGTGCTTATATAATGACAAATCAAAGAATCATGCCTAAACTTCCTGCAGTGATTCATCAAGATTGAAATGGTTGCGCAATCTTTTCCTGTAGGGGGTCAGGAGTAAGGCCCTGCGGGGAAACCCCAAAACCCTGAATTTTCTCGGACCGGACCGAAATCGGGTCGGGAATTTTTCTTGAGCTACATTCAGGTTCGGTACGGTCTGGGAAAAATATTACCAGGGTCGACCGGGTCGGGGAAAAGTTAGTCGGGGTCGGGGAAAGTTTACATTCGGTCCAGGAAACGCAAAAGTTGTTCGGGGTAAAAAAAAATGGGCAACAATTAATCGCTGTGTCTATTATGTTATAATCCTTGTTAGACACCATTCTAATGACTTGAAATTCGGGGTCGGGGAAAAATATCCATCTTGACCGGGAAATCATGATAAACTGCCGGTCTGGGTCGGTCCGGTCTAGAAAAAATCCTTTTGGGTTGGGGCAAGCTAATTTTTATCGGATCGGGGAACGATTGGGTCAGGGTGCCCGCAGGGCGTTAGTCAGGAGGACATACTAGCTAGTTCTGTTAATGTATTATGCAAACTTTGCACATCTATATTCCTCCTTTTGTGTGCTTACACCTTCTATCTGTTATACTACAATCTTTTATTGAAGTCATTAAATTTCCTTCAAATCATGAACATCTGAACGCAATAAATGCGTGGAGTAAATAAGCGTATCACCTTGCGTAGTATGGAAGACTTATATTTTCATGCGATCACAGAGTTTATCGACCAATCAAGACACGCGTAGTGCATTTTCGCCATCGCTGCATAGTCGCACACGCTCCCAGCATACGCACCCTGCAGATTTATTTTGTAGGAAATTAATGATTTCAATACCCGGGGGGGGTACTTAGTACAAAAGTGATTACGGGGATGTGCCGCAAACTTGGGTAGCAAAATCAGGCTGTCTGGTATTCCAATGGGTCCTTTTTCTTTGCAAAATGTGGTATTTTGATGGGTCTTTTTTCCAAAATTTTCTAAAATTTGCGCCAAAATGGCACAAATTTTGGAAATTTCAAACAAAAATCAACAAATTTGCGCCAAATTAGAGTAAAACGATTTTTGCATAACTTTAGACTCAAAATTTGGGGGATTTGGTATATGGATGGGTCCCTTTTTCTTGAAAATTGGTATATGCATGGGTGGTACTTCAAATTTCCCAGCGGCACACCCCTACCAAAACCAAACTTGAGTACCCCCCCCGGGTTTCAATAATAGTACTTAAAAGTACTAGTGTTGGCACCAGCATCACAATTTTTGGGTCCAGTAAGGGAGAAGCCAAAATTTTGAGACCACAATAAGTTGTAAAAATCTCTTCTTTTTTTTTTTTATGGAGGTGGGGGTCAAATTTGCTTATTTGAGCTAAAAATGACACAATCAACTTATTTATATAATGGTGCTGAAGGGTTTCCACAAAAAACAAAACAGTCAAAGGTATATTGCATCATGTAGGGAGCTTTTTAATGATTCCCTAGATGTAGTGATCTTACAAATATGCAAGTAGAAATCCAAGCATTAATTGTAACTCTGTTGCCAACCTTCTAACCACTCTATTCTTGTTCTTTTTTTCTCTTTCTATGCACATATTTGACTACTATTTAGGGAATTAATGGTACTGATGGATCAACGGGCAATATGGGTAGACCTGGCATCCCAGTAAGTCCTCTCTTTGCTGCCAGTTTTCAGTAGATAATGATAACCTTAAATTTGGCTAATGTGTTTTTGTTTTCAGGGTAGGAAAGGTCTTGATGGACAACAAGGAAACATGGCTTCAGCTGGAAGACCAGTAAGTTTGTATCTATATAATATGCAGCTGGTATATTTTTACTTGTTATGGACAGCCTGTATGCCTGATGCATATATATGCTTAGTGAGAGTTTGTATCTATATAATATGGACAGCTG
>JXSR01S004224.1:2882-21635 GCA_000969725.1 Ophiothrix spiculata
TTTTTTCTAAAATTAACAGTGCGATTGCAAATACTTGTACCCTTCGTATCCATTTTAATATTATACCTTTAATTTCACAAATCAAATCCAACTGACATGATTGTTAGTACAAAACACAGCAGCAGGCCAAATGTTGACTTCCCTGTTCCGCGAGAAACCGTAAAGTTGATAAGTTGACCTAACGATAATTTTCACTTGCACTCGAACATAGGTAGTCTATATTTATTTTAAAGCAAGATATCACTTTGGTTTTATTTATTCAGTCCAAATACAAGTAATTGCTCAAGTCACCAATCAATCTGTCAATTTGTTCCATATCATGTAGAATGCGCTTATTATGATAAAATATCGTATCCATTAGTCAAATTCAATCTGACAAACCGTTAATATATATGTACCATCACTTCCACAAGATTGACAAATCATACTTAATAACCGACATATTTTTAAAGCATATTAACCTTTATAAACACACTCTTATCTTTTGGAAATGATTTGATTTTATAATACCGATATGTTAAAGGTATCGCTTCTTAGACACAATTTCAGGAGAGTAAACAGCCAACTTTTCATTGCATTTTAAACATTGCTATGCACGACAGCTTGCTTGGTGCATACGATATCTTGTACATTTTTTGTCCTTCTGGCGGCGTTTCCAATGGGCATAGAGTCTGACGTTATATGACAAATATTACTCGCTCCCTTTTAAACACCATTATGTACACATTATGAATTTGTTTAGTTTTGTGTTTTGACATTTGAGCATTCGTCTTTACACGATTATCGGAATATATAAATCACATTTTCATTCATATCAAGTTTGTTTGCAATGTTTCACCACAAACAATCAAAGAGATAAGGTGTATAAGAGGCTGCTTCAAACCTCAGCCGACTGACCGCCTGGAACCGGCGTTCTGTCCGATTGTCATAGATCAACAATAGCAACCGGACAGAACCGGTGGTTCTGGGCAGTCAACCACCGGTTGAGCCCCTTAAACTGAAACATAAACTGGTCAGTCTGAATAACTTAAAGTTAGTTTTAAGTGATAGATGTTTTTAGTCATATTTAAAAAGCATATACCGTTTTATACGATGTGGCCTTATAATAAAAATGTTATGCAAACCAAAATGAAGTCATTCAGAGATTAAGAAGAATCAGAAGACATTGACACTATAAAAATAAGTACATTACATACAGTAACAAATGCAAATTGTTAAAGATAAAGTGCTAATAGGTAAGTCAAGTATCTAGACAAAATTATAGATAGATGGCGTGACATTTGCGCTTATGTAACCCAATGGCAATGACAATCCACACATTATCAGAAAGGCTTTGATGTCAAATCTTAAAGGTAGCAACAATCCGGAAATATCACTTATGTAAGACGGTCTCCATTTAAAATGTAACGCGTCATTCAATGTACTCAAGGGTTACTGTATGCTGAACTAATGTTTTACAACGTGGGTGTACTTAAGTGTTAATACTTCTGGAGCCCGTTGCGATATTTATCCAAACACTTAAAAAAGGATTTATATTTGTCTACATGAAGTGGGATTTTAAAAATTTAAAGATTATTGCCATGTTTCCATCTTTCATGATTAAAAGGAGCACCTGTAAAGTCCAGGCATTGCTACAAATATAGTTTCAATCTCTCAACTAAAATGCATACAACCTCACTACCTTTTCTTGGAATAATCATACACATAATGTGTCAATACAAATGCGATTGGTATTATTAATGCAAATACAGTATAAGATTTTCAAGTTCTTACTAAACTTCACTGGGTTTCCAGAAGCCAAGCTATGGTCCGTCAAAGGTTGTCAGGGAGTAAAATGTGAAACCGAGATAAACGCTTCAAAGATTAGTAAGTCCTATATTTTCTTTTGATTGTTCACAGAAAAAAACATATTTTATATTATCGATCGTTTTCTTGAAATGAAACTTTGGAAGTGATTTAAAGAAAACATTAGGATCGCAAATCTGCCAAGAATAAAGTTCAAGTAAATTACAACAAAGTAAAATGAAGTTTGCTGCATTTACGGCAGGCAGTATCAAGATGAACGAAGACATATGGTCCATTGGCTTTAAGCTCTCGATATAAATGTTGGTGTTTTGTAGATATAAATAGATATAGATATAAACAAAAAAGAGCCACAAGGCCGTATTTGCACCTTTGTTGCACGTCCAAATACGGCCTTCTGGTTCTTTTTTTTTTGTGCAGATACAACCTTGTGGCTCTTAACTCTCGAAATATATAATTTATATTTATAGATATAAATTCAGATGTAGATGTAAAGAAATACATAGATACTTGAGATATCAACAATCGTACTAAGCATAAACCAAATGGGTTTTTTGAGCTTGATAATCCATGTTATGAAATAGCAAATTACATTGATATGAAACTAGTATGTATTCAAACGTCTAATTTTCTGCATAATTCTGCATAACATGGATCATTTCAATATCTTGTTTTTATATAATATTGGCTCGAATAAAAAATCCAGCATGAAAGTATGTCTCAAAAATTTAATGAATATATGCATAACCAATGTTTCAGGAAACGTGACGGAAATATCTCGGTCACTATGTCACCATACCGAGTATATATTACACATATTGTAAATAGCCTCCAGTAATGTCAAGTTTCTCATAGATGGAATGCAAAATCATGTGGTTTGACAAAAATATGTTGCTTAATATTTAAAGACTCAACCTCACCTTATTAAGCGTCGTTTTCTGGTGTTATATTTTAAATGCATGATTTTTTATATTATGAAATATCTTATTAAAAAACAGCAAAAATGAAGTTTGCATGACTCTTCTTGCAAATATTTATGATATTGGCAGGATGTTAAATAGAGAGGTTAATATTTTAATCAGTCGGACATTTAATTGTTTTGCATTATCGGCGACAATTCATCATTAAGGGGGTGTTAAATACCACTTAGATGAACAAGACGTGTCAAAAAACTATTAATCAAATATTACACCTCACTTACACATGCACAGGTTTATTCATTTTCATTTTTAAGTCACGTGAATTTAAAGATAAAAAATGAAATGGGTAAAATTGATCGTGATATTATCACATGGGTTGTTTTTACATGCCAAAAGAACTTTGAAGTATTTTTGTAAGGACTTAACGGTGATCCCGTAACTTGCCTGCAAGTTTCAATAGTGTTTCTGCACGGGAGAAGTTAAACATTTTTACTCGCAATCTCCAAATTTGTATCTATCTATCTATGTCGACCGCGGTCGGAAGCCATGGTGAATTTCCTCCACTGCTGTCTGTTTAGCATGAGTTTGAGAGGGTTTTCTCTCACATTTTTAACTCACTCAAAATATGGCCTCACTATCATAATGCATCAGGATTACAGCAAGCGGTGTTAGATACGGTCGCATAGAGACAGAATGTTTATAAACATATCAGACTTGCTATGTTTATACGATTCATAAATGAGTTTAAAAAACATATTTTAGGTCACTTTGTCCACTTTTTCTAATAGTCATCGTATTAAAGACATATCTGTCTTGCCAAAAACTCAAGAAAACAATTTTAGCCTCTGTCAACCAATACTCTAGGGTTCGTCGCCTTAAGTGTTTTTAAACGTGACTATTTAATATCTGATACAATATTCTCCCATACTTTGAACCAGGCTATATTAAAATCAACTAATCTATTTTCCCACATATTTTGGCAAATTGGCTTTGATGAAATTTTTAATAACATCATATTTCTGTATAATTTTGTAGTGCACTTGCATAAATCAATATATTCTTCATTAAAATAAAATTTAATCGTTTCTTGCTTTTCTTTCTGAGGTGCTCCTTGCTTCCATTTTTGAGGAAGAGCTTGACGGAGAGTCAAATATTTCAAGAAGACAGTTCCATCATTTCTATAAATATCCTTTATTTCGTTCCAAGAAACAAAAGTTTTGTTTTCATTGTATTAATCTGAGATCAAATTTAGACAAATTGTTGCCAATTCCTTAACGTACAATGTTTTATTATTACTTACAATGCATTTATTATTCTATATAACTTGAGCGTTCCCGTTTTAAATATCATTTACATTTTGAACTGTTTTTGTTGCAAACCAAACGGTAAGTAATTTACTGTAAAAAAATAGGCAATGAATTAATTTTGTCATCATGCAATTCTTCAAAATTACAGTTACTTTTTAATATAGCAACGCCCAAGTAAGTTTTTAAAGGTATAAAGTGGTAAGCTTTTCCATGTAGCTTTCTCTTTTAAAGAAAGCTTTTTGAGCCAAGAAATTTTCAATGAATCTATGAATTATTTCAGATTAATCATTTTGAGCCCTCCATTTTTATTTAATTTACTGTTGATCAGTGTTATTCGTTTTTTAACTTTTCTGATGCATTCCAAACAAATTAAAGAAAACACATTGTATTAATCTTTAAGATAAAATCTGATGGAAGATCAATAATTGCACCTATATATGAAAACTTGCACACTAACAAGCTCTTGATTATAAATATTTTTCCAACCACGATAGGTTTCTCATTGTCCAAGATCGAATAGCCTTTTCGACCGATTCTATCTTGGGCTCCCAGTTTACAACCTTATCTTCTAATTTCTTACAAGGGTTAAGTACAACACCAAGGATTTTAACATCATTGTTTGATAAAAAACTTCCAATGAATATTTCCAACTTGCTTCTTACTACATCTGTTTGCACCAATCCATACAGTATAACATTTTGCTTTGTTAAGTTGTAGTCCTGAAATTTCTGTAAATTCGTCAAGTATTTCTATCACATTGGTTACAGATGTTTTGTTTTTTACAAAAATAGTAGTATCATCAGCAAACTGTACTACCGTATTTACATTAATTTTTAAATAAATTAAACCTTTCCTGCATTAACAGCAGTTAAAATTATACCCGTATGTGTTAAAGAAAATAATACTATCGATACAATAGTAAAAATGCATCCGATTTAATATTTTACCTGATGATTATCACAAATTTGCGATACTGCGATACTAGCCAGTGCATATAATAATTCCTGAACCTTATCGAGTTTTTCATTTGAAATATTAAATCTCTTGCCCATGTTTGCTTACCCGAAATATCTTGCTGTGGTATCGGCACCACAGCCAGAAGCAAGCTCTATAATCAAACCTGGCGCATAATTGCACATACCCAATATCCAAAAAAATGATCATATTTATCAGATACAAACAGCAATACTCCACAAACATGACAAAGGATATTTATAATAAATGTTCTTATTATAAGCACTTCCCGAAGTTGTTAGTCACACAAAAATAATGTTTGAAGATATGTTTACAAACGGTAACTATGTAAACAAAAGAAACATTCTGTTTGATTTCTCTGATCAGAACAGTGCGATTTTCATAAATTTAATTCAAAAAGGTTCCTTTCATGAATATAGAATAAAACATTTCTGTTTGTTCAAGTACCATTTGTATTTTTCAATTTATGCACAAATGTCCGTTATGTGATAGGCTGTACTACACAGTTTGCCTCAAGCCAAAAACGAAGTTTTTTGGCTTGTGTTTCTCGAGCAAATGTTTGCATCATCTATTTTACTCAAATCATCAAGGAATTATCTTTCGTACAACTAACAAATATAATGAAGAATAGTAGAAAGAAGAAAAAAGATAGAGATTGACCTGTCTGTATCATATGAAGCTTGGAAATTATTTGATACGCATAAACTGTCATATGTTTTTAAATCAAAAACTGCACATGAAAATGAGATTTTTGGCAAATGTTACTGATTCGTAAGAATTTGTTTTATTTAATTTTATTCCATTTTTTTTTATAATATAATTCTATCTGATTTGAAAAACTCTAAAAATATAGTAATTGCCACTGTTAATTATATCAATATATGAAATTGATGCCTTAATTACCAGTGAGCTATGCTTATTAAATGCTATAACTATTACCAAATTATGGGTCAATATTTCTCGCCTCATGTTTCATGTCCATGATTATTACGGTTGTTAATCAAATGTGAACAGATGTGTATTAAAATATCACACATATCAACAGCTCATATCGTCCGATGTCATCAGTAAAGTCATCGGCAAATATCATATAACGCAGCTCTGATATCTGCCTCCCAGTTTTCATGCTGTATATCACCAAATGATTTCACGTGTTTTTCTTTTTAGCTTTTCTCTTATCGGTTTATTTATTTCATTTATTTATTTATTTATTTATTTTGACAGTGATGACTAACTTTTGTCAGGTGTATTTAAGTCAAAGTTTTCAGCTGGTATGAAACTGCTGATTTGATAAGATGGGCAAAATAGTTACTTCTAAAGTTTTTCAACATTACGCAAATCCATGTGTGTGATGCATAATGTTTTCTTCAAGCTGATGTGTTATTCATTCGTTATTCGTACGTTTCGTGTTTAGGTTGACTGTAACGTTGTGTGCCCTGCCAAAAAGTGGATTATTAAGAGGTAAGATGTCAAAATAAGCTTTTTTGGTCAATATCTCTTGCTGAATATTCTTCTCCCGTTAAGAAAATATGTCACACACATTATGAAACGCACGAATAACGTACAAATTACGTACACTGGTTTGGTAATAGATATAAATGTATTTCAATGGTCGAAACAGTGTACGTTATTCATACGTTTTGGCTCTATAATACAGTGATGTGCAGAGCCTTAACAGTGTCTGAATACATCGAACCTATCAAATATTGCCTTAAAGATAGTAATGAAATATCTGACGGACATCATATGATGAAAAGTATACAAGACATACAACGTTACAAATATCAACATTGATTTTACAGTGAACATTCAAGCAAAACATTCCATTAATTTCCTATGCGTGGTTTCCTAGATGTTATATGTAAGTGAAGTGTTTTATTAACACCATGAGGAGTTCTGATTTTCAATAAGCAGTTCAAATGATTTTTAAGTATTTCAACCGTATAAATTTTGAATGTCAATCATGCAACACTAGTAAATAATCAAAATTTGTTTGAATTCTAGTTTTGTATTTTGTTTTTAGGTGGTTTGACATTTTTGCTAGGTTGACACGTGAAATTTTATTTTGTTTTTCAAATGTTAATATTTACATTTTTTTGAAAAATCTAATCAAGAAGTGATTTATCTAAATGGACAGAATGTTTATAGAATATAAACACTTCAATATCATTTATGATGAAAAGAATATATAATTCATGCAGTCTGTCTAACTTTATTTACAGTACAACAGGTTTCCTAATACTATGAGGCAAATAACTAAAAAAAAAAATATTTTCATTCAATTACTCACCAATAGTATAACTATACCCATCTATATTAAATGTTGCACTTTTACATTTCCGTATAGCTTGCCTCTGTGTTGCTGATGCCGACGACATAATTCCAAATATATGTTAAAGCGTATCCGTGGCACCAAGCAGCATTGCTATTTATTCACAGGTATACATTTTCCATAAGGTTATTATAGCAGCATATATTTCCATGGTTTTTGTAAGTTCATGTTACTAATATATAATCCACAAAGACAGGAAATACAGAAAAGTCGAAGGTAATAAGTACCTAGCTTTGTACTATAGTATCTTACTTTTATATACCACTTATGGTATATTAATCCAAGCACAACATGTGCTTACGGGTTTATAAAGTGCATATATGACAGCACTGTATCTAGCATGTATTGACAAGGCAGCTTGGAGTATTTTGCGCAACCCGCTCTATACATATCTTACACAGTATAAACGTAGTTCAGATGTTAGCAATTTGACATGAGCAATCAGCGCTGAGTAAGAGACTGAAATTGGGGTATGCTGAAAAATCTGACAATAATAATGAGTGCTCTTGGTTAACAGCCTCCTAACGTTCCCATATACATGATATATGCATCAGGTGTTCGTGCGCGATAAGAAACATAGATCTATTTATCTTATAATAGGGTAGTACTTGCTTAGTATTTTTTATTAAAAGATGAATATGAATTTTTCACGATACGTTTAATTTAAGTCATTTACCATACGTCCATTGACGTATCAATAAAATTTGCAACGACTCTCTAATTGATGCTAATAAATCGTGCTTTATTTTATTACTTGATTTTGACTTGGCCGTTCATGCGTTACGTTAATTGACATGTTGTCATTACACAAGTTCAATGATTGAATCGATAGACCCGTGATATTTTCAAATGCTTTGAAACTATTCGTGTAATATTGCCTTTTCAAACACTTTATAGAGAAGATTTGTATATACTTTTTGATTATTTAAAAGTAAATATAACAGTTCATGCTAGATCTTTCAGATGAAAGTAAGGTTAATGGAATATTGCTAAAAACATAGCTATATACGATAATTAGAAACTGTTGATCATCTCCAAATTTGGGATATATGGTTTATAAATATTTGTTTGTTCTTTTAAAGGATGCAATACTAATGTTGTTCTTCTGGATAAAGGAATTTCAAAAAAAAATATGGCTGATACAAAAATATCGTTTAGTTTCTTACATGTATGTTCACGTACATGAATGAAGTCACATTGAAATCAAGCTGTCAAGAATTTAATGATATTGTTTATTTGTTTTTATTAACATAAACTAATCGTAAAATGATCTTCTTCTTCCTTAGACAGTTTTGTCACATTTTGTTAATTTGTTATGACAGTGATGCCGAGGTACAATTAACCAATTTTAAGTCACACTTTATTAACCTGATAATAAACTATATATCAGCTTTGGTTGAGATAACAAAAAAATGATTGACATATGATATTACGTGATGTTATCAAACATATAACTTATTTTCAACAGAAAGTGTCATTTAACTATGTTTTAATGTGAAAGAAGAGACAGGTTATTATCATTTATCATTAATAAATTCTTAATCTTTTTCAGTAAATGAATTGACCGTATGCACGACATTATAACATTTATGTTGATGAGATTGTGTCGTTAGTAAATTATACACAATTATACTGGTTTAGTAGTTTTATTCTATTTCACACTTGAAATAGCATCTTCTTATAATACAAGTAAATGGGGAAGGTTGTACACTCTATATTTGATATGCCGTTCTAAAGGGTAAACTCTGGACAGGTTACCAACTGTCAGTTGATGACAGATGCCGTAGATTATATATTACAAAATTTAATATCAGATTCGATGTTGTGCATTTTCTCTATTACAGTACGTTCTCGTCATTGATATTTCGTACATATATTCTGGAGAAAAATGTGACCGTCCATCCCAAACCAGCCGTAAATGCAGCCTCTTGTCATTTTTAAATTTGCAAAGACCATGTTCTAAGGATTAAAATGACACGTCAATGAACTCAACGTGATTTCCAGAAGTCTCATGGTCCGTCAACGATTATCAGGGAGTGAAATGTATATATAACTGAGATAAATGGGTTTAAAGATCAGTAAACCCTATATTTTTCTGATGATTGTCTTCAAAATAACCAGATATATTTAATATTTGCGATAGATTTCTTGAAATTAAACTTTGCAGGAGTTTCGAAGTAATCATAAGGATTGTATCTGTTAAATATCAGTTTCGGCAAATTTCGACCTTGACATGTATTTTTACTTGTAGCGCAAAATGAAGTTTGCTGTATTTACGGCTCGTTTGAGATTGAAGGTTTAAAATGTCGTTATGAATATTGTAGTTCACATTTGAACAGACTTCAGACCCTCATAAAAATTGCTAATCGCGTAATAAAAACGACAGAGTTTGGCAATATTAATAAAAGGAGATAATAACATTACTTCTATTACACATTTACTTGATGTTCCAAAATTATCTTAATTTATTGTCTGTGATAAAAATGCAACCGAAGCGTCAGAAATATTGGAGAGCTATAAACGTAGATTTTTTACTTCGAGTATATGTACAATTGAGTATGTGTAAAATTGTACACGTTTCATAAAGCAAGCGTTTATTTTATTATAAAAATTAACCACAATGAACGACGCCAAATCGTATAAAATACACTGTACTTTTCGGTTACGGATAATGCTTTTATATACACAATTTTAAACATGCGTTTATTGTTCGCTATGTTCAAAAAAGAATTGAAACTATGACTTCAGTGAACACAAATTTAGTACACCAAGTATTCCGTCAAGGCAAACATAAAAGGAAAATACAGCATTGTAATGTATTTGTTCTATATTTCACTTCACGATATCAAGTCTTTCCGGATGGCTCAGTGGATGGTCCCATGCTTCTTAATGCATGACTAACCTGCACCTGATGTCATTGTTCAAATCCCTACAAATGCAGTGAAAATTAATCCTCTTTCCATGATTACAAAAGCAGTTCTGAATCGCATTTTTCTGAACAGTTGATGCTATGAAGCCTTAAAACGGAGCAAAGATTACAAATTTCACTAACAAACAAAAAAACAACCGTTCAGAAAATTAAAAAGAGAACTTCAAAGTCATTACTTCTTTTCATAAAACTAGTTCCCGGGTTTTTTTTACACTGCATCTTTCACGAATAAAGTATTTTATTGAATATTCATATATGTTTAAATTATTTATAGTATTACATTTTCATCATGAATGACTTGTATGCACGTTAAGAGAAAGTATTGTCTTACTGCCTCAAGATTATTTATTTTGTGCTCTGAATAGTTGATTACTTTTAAGGCAGGATGCATCTATATGTTTTCATATTTGCAATAAGAAAATTCATAGTTATCCGTTACATTCTTAGCAGAATTTTAAAAAGAGAGACTGCAAGAAAATGAACTGCTTTTGTATCTCTGTCCTATGTTTGATATAACAGTACTCATACGATGTAACATCACCTGCTAAAAAATAGTTAAGTCTTCCTTACACAGATTCAAAACATGCCGGACTTCAAATTGTGTAAACCAAATTATTAATCAGTTAATCGGCAAAGACTTTTGTGTGATCAGAGTTTATGAAACATACATTTCATAAGTGCATAAAAACCGAACAAGTGATGACCTTAATTTGCGATACCTTGCTATTTGTTTAAAAGAAATAAGTCACATTGATAATATATTCTGATCCCTGTGCCTGGAATGATCTGATTTTAGCAAAGTGATAACATCTTCCCGAAACACCATCAGGTCCCGGGGCAGTCAAATATGAAATGGATGCAGGTGTAAGGTCCGCACTTTGACAGGCTGGGGCAGTCGATGAGAACACAGGCTCGAAACATGAGGGGTCATTGGATGAGAGCATGATTTTTGGCATTCGGTGAAAGAAAAATAACAAATGAAGGCTCATTGGTCAAAAAATGAGGAGTTATTGGGTGAGACCATGATTTTTAGCAATCAGAGGTTTTTGGCATTCGGTGAGAGAAAAATATAAAAATTTATAGGGTCTTTGGGTGAGAGCACATGCAATTGTAAAAATTACGGGTCTTTTGGTGACAGCAACGCAGAAAATGGGGGTCTTTTGACCTTTACATATTCGTTGCCTCCAGAATGGGACTGCCTCCTCCCCCGGAGCAAAGTATGATAATTCAGTATTCTAATTGTTCTAAAATATTATAATTCTGGTCAAATGAAAGAGACTATGTTGTTATTGTATTAAGTTGGTTTGATAGTCGGTTACTAATGAATTCAAATATTTATATCAATATTGACATTTGATTGTAAATATTGTTTGAAATACAAAAATGGAATATCAAATATATGGTCTAATTTATCTAAAAGTCAATCGTTTTAAAGATTAAACATGTTTGGTTTCCGCAAATTAAGATTAAACTTACCTTTTCCAATGAGAAAAATTCGGTCTTTGAATTGTAATTCGCATCTACATATTTTCATATTCAAAAATGTAAAATTTGTATGGTATATTGTATATTTGTTAATTCGTCGCTGATTTAGCACACTATCGTATCTGCAAAAATGACGTTTTCGAAATGAGAATTCCGAAATTGACATTTTGGCAAATTGTAAAAGTTTATTGACAAAAATCCGGGAACACTCTCTTTCTTGTTCGTCGCAATTACTTACATCATTGATTTCTTAAGAATATTTTTGCAGTTTACAAAAATAAAATTGTGCACTAATTAATTGTAATCAAACTGTTAAAACACCCCTGCAGATACGTTAGTTTACCAAACCATTTTATACTATATCATGATTCGACATACTATTTATAACGTATGAGCTATCGTATCACATGACACGTAACTTGGCTTTATATCATCTCAAGGAAAGATTAGTTTTCATAAAAAGATATTGATAGAAATCAATAGAAACCTATAATTGAAAAACTACACATAACTGAGCACTTGCAAATGTGAAGTGAGATGAAAAGTTGTTCTACAGTATGAATTTTACATATTGCAGAAAATTTAAAATGGAAATAATAATTCATGATGTAAGTTTTACACCACGTGAAAAACAGAATATACCACAAGAAAAATACTGAATGAATGATTTTTCACAGTTATGGTTTAAATGTGATAAGTCAAAGAATTCAAGCTTACATCCAAACATGGTCCGCCCTACACAATTATTACCACTCTCATAATACATGCGCATCAAACTCATGATACTATAATATATTCGCCATTTATAAGACCTTATTTTTCGGGTTCTGTCTGTTTTATACATAATCTGCTTGTTCGTCTTTTTTGCCTATAGTCAATTGCCTTGTTATAATTTCAAAGTACAAAAAAGTAGGCAATATAATTTTTTTAAATAAAGTTTTTCTTGGAATATTGGATATAATTTTGGGTATTTTGGAATTGGTTAAAAAAAGAGATTGAGCAAAGAGCATTTGTAGTGTAATGTTTACATCTTAAATGCTTCTGGTGAACATCGAAAAAGGTTTGTTAAAGCATCGCTGCAACTTCGGCGAAATGTAGTCACAATATGGGGAGAACATCTTGACAAATTTGTCAATACAAAACATCGTAAGTGCATCATGAGAAATGTCAGTGCTACATGTAGTTTTTGGATACCTGAAGTAATATTAAGTAATAAGTTTATTGTTTTATCTTGCTTATCAGAGTCACTGAGCCAATGAATTAAGCTCATTGACATATCAATAAAAGTAAATAGCAGTAATATTTCTCAAACAATTCATTGGTGCACTCTACATTTTGAGAAACCATTGCAACGGATGATGTAGGTGTGAACTAATGGTTGAACCGTTTGTTGCACTGTCTCAATGCTTTGGTTAAGCTGTGTACACACAGTGCCCATTTAAAAATAAAATATGTAATAAAACAACCAGCCATAGGTGTCTGTAGTCTTTTTTTTGAAAGGGTTCCTGAAATATTAGAAAAAGCAATTATTTGGCTATTTGTATTGCACTAACACATAATGTCCCAAAAATACAAGCACTTACTTTTGGGACACTATCTATAATGTTAGTGTTCTAATAATAAAATACATATGTGATGGCTCACACCGAAAGGGGGGACTTTGAAAATGATATCGATTTTGATTTTATCATTTCATCTGTTTCAGCATTTTCTAAGTTTCAAAATGACACCTTACTTGTTGAAATTGATCATGGCGATCAAATTTTACAACAGAAAATCTGCTAGAAATTCTTATTATTTTCTTAATTTTTGGCTGCCTATTTTCATCAGTTTATCGAAAAGTGTTCTGTCGCAAAGTCCCCCTTTTCGGGGTGAGTCATCACATATAGTTGTCCCCAAAACACATGGCACAATTTGTATAACAACTTAAGATGTGCCTTGCAACAATTACAAGACTTTTACCTAACGACCAATTTTGACACCATTGACCATTTAATGACAATATGAACACATGTTTATTCAAAATATGTAGCATCAAGAGAGTTCTTCAAAATGGTTTACCCATTTGTAGACAACTGCTTTATCTGTTGCGAAATTTAGAGTTTAATATTTTTAAAACATTTTATCCACAAAATAAATTATGTTTGTTCAAACAAAATAAGTCAAATTACCATCAAGCAAGCTCCTGAAGGAGGTATCGAAAATGTCTACTAACTAAAAAAAAGTGTCCCTAGCCATATTTGTCGTATCAACGGCACAGGTCTCATTGTAAGAAGTCACATATCAACAATAATTATATATTTAGTGTCGTGTGTCCTGAAGTCGGGCTTGCAATTCAGCGAGCAGAGGTCTCGAAAAATGAATACTGCATTTCACCTCGTGAATTTATCTACCATGTCACGACCAGCAGCTTTCAGTAACTTGTTCCTACAACCGTATTCTTGCAGATATTGTAAATTGTTTTTTCCATACTTTGAACGTGTGAAAAATCATATGAGACGACACCAAAGGCCACGCAGACGTATTCCCTATAAATGTAAGCTTATCCCTGGACTGACGAAAAACACTGAAACTGAACATTTTGCTGACAGGAAACAGCGTTTCTCACAGGACAGTGCGTACAGGGGAACACAAACCAAAGAGAAACCAATTCAGTGTAATTATTGCAACAAATGCTTCTCACGGGCAAATGACAGGAAAAGACATGAGAGAACCCACACCAAAGAGAAACCGTATCAATGTAATTATTGCAACAAACGTTTCTCACAGGGAAATAACAGAACAAGACATGAGAGAACACATACCAAAGAGAAACCATATCAGTGTAATTATTGCAACAAATGCTTCTCACAGGCAAAGGACAGGACAAGACATGAGAGAACACATACCAAAGAGAAACCATATCAATGTAATTATTGCAACAAATGCTTCTCAGTTGTAAGTCATAGGAGAAGCCATGAGAGAACACATACAAAAGAGAAACCGTATCAATGTAAAGGCAAATGACAGGACAAGACATGAGAGAACACATACCAAAGAGAAACCATATCAATGTAATTATTGCAACAAATGCTTCTCAGTTGTAAGTCATAGGAGAAGCCATGAGAGAACACATACAAAAGAGAAACCGTATCAATGTAATTATTGCAACAAATGCTTCTCACGGGCAAATGACAGGATAAGACATGAGAGAACACATACCAAAGAGAAACCTTATGAATGTGATTATTGTAACAAACGTTTCTCGCAAGTAAGTAACAGGAAAGAACATGAGCGAACACACACCAAAGAGAAACCATATCAATGTAATTATTGCAACAAATGCTTCACACGGTCAAGTCACAGGACAAGTCACGAGAGGACACATACCAAAGAGAAACCTTATCAATGTGGCTGTTGTGACAAACGTTTCTTACATTCTGCTGCCAAGAATGTGCATGAAAGAACACACACAAAAGAGAAACCGTATTAAAGTGCTAATTGTGACACAAAATTATCGCACGCAAGTGCCAAGAAAGTGCACAAGAGAACAGTCTTGCTCGACAAACACAAGCCAAAAAACTTCGGTTTTGGTTTGAGCCAAGCTGTATAGGACAGCATATCACATAACGGTAATCTGTGCATAAAATGAAAAATACTAATGGTACTTGAAAAACAGAAATGTTTTTTCCATATTCGTGAGTGAAAGGAACCTTTTGAAAATCGCATTGCACAAAACAAAGAAATCAAACAATTTGTGCTTAGTTTGTTTACATGAAAATTACCATTTCTTGCGACATTAGGTGTGTACACTAATGCAGAGCTCTCTTCTGGCAGTGGTACCAATACCACTGCCAGATATATTTCGGGTAAGAGAGAACACACACCAAAGAGAAACCATATGAATGTGGTTATTGTGATAAACCTTTCTCGCAGGGAGTGCCAGGAACGCACATGAGCAAATACCCTGGCAGGTGAAGCCCAAAGTCACCCTTCCTTTTCAGTTAGAGGACGAACAGGATCTGGGATTTAGGAAAATTTGGGGTATTCATGCTGTAACTCGATTTAATAACTGAAAGTCCTACCTCTAAAATTGTCCGGCAGACAATGAGTTTTAGAAGACAATGACATGGGTACCAATAATACGCTACGGCAGTAATGACACCATTTCTTGTCAAATTAGCTCAATACGTACAATCAGGTTCCAAACAATGATCATACCGATAATGGTATCACTGATCACACGTACTAACACAATAGACGTAAGAACACAACCAATGTCATTGGGTTTTGTTTTCAAATTGCTAAATGTCATTTCCTAGACTATAATGAGACTCTTTATAAAAACATAGTGACATGACAATTCTAAATTTTGCTTCAATTAGGTTCAAGAGCAATAAAAGTTAGAAGCAACCAGCAAAAGACTCAACAGGAAATGATGATAATAATTTAGAGACGTATTTTATATATTAAACGAGCCATGCGTGCGTTATCTCTCTTAATAAAGGGATCTTGATAAGAAGTGTGGGCCAATAATTCTGGAGGTAAATGGCATCACTGCTCTCGTTTTCATCATCATTTAAATATAATGATTTTTTTGCAAAAAGGTTGCTATTCATGCATGGTTGCCAATTTCATATTAGATCAGAACTGCTTCTGCAAAATTGTACATGTAATGGATGAAGGCAAATTGCTTTTAGAGGAAATTTGAAAAATATTTCAGTGTTTACGTCTGAAATAAAGGACTTTTGGGAGTATCTTTTGCTTATGTTTGAATCTATCAAACTGCATCTGAATAAAGCAACGCCCGCAATGATATTTACGTATATCATTCCTTTGCTTGTATTTTTGTTAAGGATATGATTAGAATCTTTTATGAGCATCATATGATAAAACATAATATACTACGATTATAGTGCTGTAAACGCCAACATTCATTTTCACTTTGATCATTTGAATCAAAACATTCCTTTAGTTTCATGTGAGGGATTTCCTGTTATATTTTTGAAGTGCTTTATCAACATCATTAAAAAGTTGTGAATGATCATTTATAAAACCAAATTTATTAGTTCAATGTAAAAAACCAAACACACTAAAGGCGGTGTCACACATCACCGTACCGTACGAATAACGTACTAATAACGAACTTGTTTGGTAATCGATATTACATGTATTTCAATGACAAATCCAGCGTACGTTATTAGTACGTGATTCGTACGTTTTGTGATGTGTGACAGAGCCTTAAAATGCTAAATGGAAGTTTCATAATTTTGGGTTTGTTTCAGAGGCAACTTGCTCTAAATATATACAGAGACCATACACAAAATATTATTCAAATGTTACCTACTTGACATGAATAATCATCGTTAAGTATAAGATTGAATCAGTATTTTGAAAATGCTACAGTTGAGTAAATTTCTTCCAAAATTTTATACCGTTTTTATATGATAACAAGGAAATTGGAGTTATATAAATACTAATACTCAAGACTCGTACCAAATTTTTTTAAACGGCATAATATGATAGCTATCCTGCATTGAATGCTTCATTTTCATTTTCGCCAAACTATAAATGCTGGTCAAAAATGCATTGAACGTATCAAATAAAATATATAATAAATACAATTAAGTGTTATGTTGATCCATTGTGCAGATTTAGTCATTTGCCTGATATGCAATTAATTGCTTTATTTGCTTTACTCACCTGATTCCAAATGTCCAAAATGAGACAAGTAGCATGCATGAAAAGAAAAGAAAAAGGAAAGGTTAACATTAATCAGTACTGCATTTGATTGTATACAGCTGTAATCTGGAATTTTTAAACAATTACGTAATCATTTAGGTGAGATATTAGACATCTTTAGTTGTTTAAACCGTCCACATAGATCTCCACGTAAGACGTCGTGTAACCCGCTAAGGACCAATCATAGACGATAGATCACGCTTTGGGTTAAGGTTACTTGAACGATTGAGACAACTACAGGCGTCTTTTTTTTTTCTCATTGCAATATAAGCTTGCATGTAGGTTGCGATATATTGCTTTTGCCAAGAAAATTCTTTATAACTAATAATAAAACAAACAATCGAGATGTTTTATAAGCACTAAGCATCTACCTATTTGATTTGATGTGCACAAAAGCGTAACATTTTGAAAAGGCCTTGGTTGTAGGTTCTCCAACGATAACAACATGAATGATGATATTGTTTTGAGTAACATTGCAAAATGCACTGATACTATCTTTACTGATTGTTTGTGATGAAAAGGGAACCAATGTGTCAGAAATATGAACTGTTATTTAGTCAGAGATTGATTTAAAATTGATTTAGAATTTTTTGCTAATGGAATTTGAAAATTTGAAATGTTAAATGTAAATTGGTAAAGAAATCTGCCTTTTATTATGTCATGAAAAATCAATATAGCTGTATCAAAGTAGTGGAACATTTTGTTTGATCATTACACCTATTCAAATGCATCTATATCAAAATACTCTTTGAGATAATTTTTGTTGAAAGATTTTAGATTGACATGATTCAGACCCTTATAGTGAAAAATTTGCACAACTTCAAATACTTATCTTTTTTCTCTATATCATGCTACGTATCGGATACGATATCACCTGATTTGATACACTACCATGGTTTAAAAAACATTTAAACTATCTTCGTTATGTCTGGTTATGTCCTAGAGGGTGTGGTTATTACTGAGTGGATTTTGTTTAAAATGTTAACACTTCGAAATAAACCAGCTAACTTTTCATTTTCATTTTAATTTAAACATTGTCATATACAACAGCTTGCTTAACGCATATCCTGTACATTATCAAGTCCTTCCGAAGCTTGTCTTAAGGCGGCGTATCCGTTAATGTGAATTTTGACTGGGATGTTTCAACATGGGGTGTCAATTATAACATTTTTTAAATAAGATTTTAATGTATGTTCACGTACACGAATGAACTCACATTGAAATCACGCTGTCAAGAATTTAATGATATTGCTTATTTGTTTTTATTAACACAGTTTGTAA
>JXSR01S004224.1:83164-94189 GCA_000969725.1 Ophiothrix spiculata
ACATAGATCTATCTTACAAAAGGGTTGCGCTGACTTTAAGTATTTCATGATATATTTAATTCAAGTCATTAAACATCCGTTGAAATATCGACATAAAATAATCACAAACAAAAACAAACCAAAAAACTACTCGGTGTCATTTTATTACCTGCTTTACTCTCTCTGATTAGTTGTTATTCGACGTATTGTCTCAAACACGTTAAATCAAAAGATGCGTAAATATCTAGGCATAGAATATTCAAATGCCAAAATATCTTGTGTAATGTTACGGCATAGAATATTCAAATGCCAAAATATCTTGTGTAATGTTACCTTTTGAAACACTTTTCAAAGCTTCAAAACTGCCGGTTGTTGGTGGTTGGCTATTGTTTATTCCGGTTGAAACGCCCAGAACCGGCAGGCAACCGCCGGTTGAGTTTTGAAGCAACCCCTAAAAAGATTTATACACACCTTATTATTAGTTTTAAGTAAATAAAACATTTGATGGTAGACATTTCATTACGAAGGGTTCCTGTCATTTTGATCAAATAACATCGATGGTTACGTAACGATAACCAAATATTTCGTTACTAGACCTAGTACCTCTACTTTATACTATATATTGTTATTAACTTATCCCTGTGAATGATTATTTGGTTTGTAAATGTTTTTCTACCTACATTTTCTAAATCATTTGATTGCAATCATGATATCGGTCTTGTCACTTAAGTTGTCTACTTTATACAATTTTATTATATTTTAATCGGTTTGTTGTGACAGGACACTGCGGCACAATGAGCCAGTTTTAAATAGGACACACTTAATTAACCCGATAATATCAGCTTCGGTTGTGGTAATAAATGATTGACATACAAACTAAGCAATGTTGTTGAAGATATTACTTTTTAAAATGTTTGTGTCAATCTTATTAAGTTATATCACAAGGTGGAGAGAAAGACATATTACTTATTAAATAAATAGAAAACAAATACCTATTGAGTCATTGTTCATAAAATATTTTTTCTGTCATTTGCGTATCAATTTATTTATAAAACAAGCAAACGTAATTGAAATTCATTCATTCGAATGTTGATGAAATTGGTCACTATTATATTTTATAAATGACACAGATAATACTTTAGGTATGTTAGTTAACACAGCAGCTTGAAAATACAAGGTTGTTTATCCTATTATTGAGATATACATGTATGAAATATTCATTTTAAAAAAGTAAACTCTGGACAGGTCGCCAACTGTCAGTGGACGACAGATGCATGCAGTCAAGTTCACAGTAGATTATTTAATATGAACTCAAATGACGTGCTTTCCTCTGCTAACACTTAAGTGGATAAGGGGGGTCATCCATATGGACCCATGATTTTGTTTTTGGGTCTTGTCGTTTTTTAGATAATTAGCATAAACTGATAAAATGATGGCGCTGTTCAAAACTTGTTTTGTCCCTAAAACCGAAACGAAACAACTTTTTTATTTTTTTATTTCAGCAATGTATTTGTAATTATAATCTGCTATTATGAGCCAAATTTCACTGAAATTTTTGGCGGGAATTTTTTCGGAAAAAATTAAAATTTGACACGAATTAGATATCTGGCCGCCATTTTGAAACGGAATGACTGATTTTTATTTTTTTTTGTTTTATATGAATTGTATTGACTTGGTGTATCACTGTGTACAGTTTCAAAGATAAATAATGTAGAGAACATTGTTTTTAAAGCGATCAAATTCATGGGTCCATATGGACACACCCCCCTCCCCGTTATGCACTAACGTGATTCTAAAACACTTTATGCACTTAAGTGTTAAGGAGAATAATTCCAATCTCTATTACATTTGATTACCTCATATCAAGGGATACCTATTATAATTCATCTTTTGTCAGTTGTAGAAAAGGCACATTAGCAACGTGAAAATATAACTCCTGTAACAAATCGTTAAATCTTTGCACGTCATTTTTGTGGTTAATGCCTCAGGGTTGATGCACAAGATCCATGTACATTTTAGTATCTGCGTTCTCATCGCAATTCCGTCCCTCTCTGTACTGATCTGTTTACCTTATTATACATTGAACATTGTTAAGAATATCCTAGACGTTTGGGACACACCTACGCAGGACAAAATGCGTCTAGCCGATTACCCGGTTTGTGTTAATATTTAAGACAGATGTAGGTGCTCATCCTTTTCAACTAGATATCATCTTTCATGTCACCTATCTGTGTGTTCATCTTGTTTGAATAATTTTGTGTGATGTACAAACTGGTTTACAAATCTCTTGATCAATTATCTTTAAAAGAATCAAGTGGAATACACATTTTTGAAAATGTGACCGTGTTTGATCAAAAGATCTTCTATACTGCACAAGAATCGCACAAAAGGAGCTTGGTCTATTGGTTTAATGAAAGACCTTTAAACCATTCAAGATTTGGTACCAAGACTTGTTTTCTTTTAATATGAATTTTGTTTTTAAATACCACTACTACCTAGTTGTTATTTTTGCCAATGACAATTAACAGTTTGATTTATTCAGATACCAGGAAGCCACATATACATGTCGTTTAAATGAAAGAGGGAGATATGAAAATTTTGTCAATTATTATGCCAAATAATTGTGTTCATGTTTTTCTTTTTCCAATTGTTTCTTGAAGAATCAAACTGGTTGGCATTGTGACAAATTTGCTATGGTATCTATTTTTAGTCGTCATGAAGCTTGCGTAAAATGTTACTTATGAGAATCCTGCCATATTTTATGATGATAGCTTTGATATAGTTCATATAATTATTAGTTATAAAAGACATGACTTTTTTCCCTTTTCTTTGGTTGGGTTGACTGATTTTAGCAAAACAACAACCTTCAAAAGACAATATTGCGAAACAAAATTACGAACATGGCTTAATTTTCATTTTACTTGGGCTGATTGTAATCTTACATAACATATGCATATATCGTTGCTTTCTGCTAATATCAAAATATGGAAAGATATTCCAGCCATTACTTAAGTTGGTGAAAATGACAACGGTACCTGGGAAATCATTTCCTTGCCTGGATGACATTTTGATGGATGCAGATTTCATATGGCCTAGATTTTAGTGAGAATTAATGCAAACATAATTTTAAGATACCTAAGGTCCGAAAAAATACTTTGTATATAAGTATGTATGGCAAGCGCTGTGCATGGCCTCGACGTACAAGCCAGCAAATTTTGACCATCGCGTATAATGCTGTTGCCTTTGTAATCCCTGAGCCGCAGATCAGGGACCCCCTTTACGGGGGTCCCTGATCTTTGAAAATCCAAGACCGCCATGTCCATTAGCGTATCTTGGGGGGGGGGGCATGCCGGCACGTGCCCTCCGGGGTCATCAAAGGGGCGCAAAAAAGGGAAAAGGAAAAAAAGAGAGAAAGAAAGAAAAGAGAGAGTAGAAGAAAAAGAAAGAAAGAAAGAAAAAAGGGAAGGAGGGGGGATAAAGGAAAGAAAAAGGGAAAGAAGGGGGCGCAAAGGGAAGAAAAGAAAGAGAGAAGGGGGAAAGAGAAAAGAAAGAGGGAGGGTGCAAAAAAAGATAGGAAAAAGAAGGAAAGACGAAAGAAAGGAAAGAGAAGAAAGAGGGAGGGGCGCAAAAAGGAAAGAAAAAGACAGATGGAAAAAAGGATGAGCGCAAAAAAGAAAGAAAAAATGAAAAGACAGAAGAAAGGGAGGGCGCAAAAAAGGGAAAAAGAGGAAAGAAGGGAAAGAGAAAAGAAAGAAAGGGCGCAAAAGGGAAAGAAAAGGGAAAGAAGGGGGTGTGCAAAAAGGAATAAATCAATGAAAAGACAAGAAAGAGGTAGGGCGCAAAAAAGGATAAAAAAGACGAAAGAATGGAAAGAGAAAAGAAAGAAGGAGGGGCGCAAAAGGGAAAGAAGGTAAAAAGAGGAGGGTTGCAAAAAGGAAAGAAAAAACAAAAAGACAGAGGGAAAAAGGGAGGGGCGCAAAAAATAAAAAAGGAAAGAAGGGAAAGAGAAAAGAAAAGAGGAGGATCGCAAAAAGGAAAGAGGAAAGTTTGGAAAGAGAAAAGAAAGGGGCGCAAAAAGGAAAGAAAAATTGAAAAGGAGGAGGGGCGAAAAAATGAAAGAAAAGAAAGAGGAAAAGGGGAAAGAGAAAAGAAAGAGGAAGGTGCGCAAAAATGAAACAGAAAAGATTGAGGGAAAGAAGGAGAGGCGCAAAAAAGAAAGACAAAATGAAAAGACAAAAAGAGAGAAGAGGATAAAAAATAGAAGAAGAGGGCGCCTAAAAAAAGGAGAAGAAAACTTCAGGGCCGCCGAATTTTATTGCGAAAATAAGAGAAAAGCCCTCCTTCAAATATACATTTTTATTTTTGGCAAACTTCAGAGGCGCCAATCTGACAGGGGAAAAGGTATAAATCAACCTGATCAGAGGTACAAACACTATAAGCATTGTCAAGATCAGTTAGTTGAAGCAACATTCGGAAAATGCCGCAAGCACTGAAATATTGTCCTTTTTTGGTCAATATTTGAATAAAAGTACCAACTTGTTGCATCAAAATCTATGCACCAAATGACGTGATTTGCGCGTTGAAATTTAAAATTACCTGAGGGGCCACATCCCCCTCAGACACCCCCTACATATTGTTTGTCGCTTCCTAAATGCTAGGCTTATTATATTAGGATCGTATATTTTGTCCAGATTTGAATAGAAAAGTGCAAACTTGAAGCATGAATTAGACAAAAACACATGCACAAAATGGCGTGATTTGCACTGTGAACTCCCGAGGGGGCAAATCCCCTCAGACAGACACCCCCTACATATTGATTGTAGATTGATAAATGCTACGATCAATAGTAGGCCTACTTTGCCCAGATTTTGATAGTTAAAAGCTACAACTTAAAGCATGAATTAGACAAGAAATATACGCACCAAATGCCGTGATTTGCTCTGTGAAATTTCAAAATGTTCTATCTCCTGAGGGGGGCACATCCCCCTCATTTACCCCCTACATATTGATTGTACGTTCCCAAATGCTAGCCTCATAAGTACTTTGTCCAGAATTGGATACAAAAAAGTGCCACTTAAAGACTGAAATAAAACAAAATATATGGATCAAATGGCGTGACTTGCACTTTGAAATTTCAAAATTTTCTATCTCCTGAGGGGGCTCATCCTCTCAGTCACCCCCTACATATTGATTTTTAGACTGATAAATGCTAGGCTCATAAGAACTTTGCCTAGATATTGATAGAAAAAAGCTCCAACTTGAAGCATGAATTAGACAAAAAACATACGCACCAAATGTCGTGATTTGCTCTGTGAAATTTCAAAATTTTCTATCTCCTGAGGGGTTACATCCTCCTCAGTTACCCCTACATATTGATTGTACATTGCTAAATGCTAGCCTCATAAGTACTTTGTCCAGATTTGGATACAAAAAAGTGCCACTTAAAGACTGAAATAAAACAAAAATATATGGATCAAATGGCGTGATTTGCACTTTGAAATTTCAAAATTTTCTATCTCATGAGGGGGCACATCCCCCTCAGACCCCCTACATATTGATTGTATATTGATAAATGCTAGGCTCATAAGCCTAGATTAGGATAGAAAAAAGTGCCAACTTGCAGCATGAATTATACAAAAAATATGCAAAAAATGGCGTGATTTACACTTTGAAATTTCAAAATTTTCTATATCCTGAGGGGGCACATTCCCCTCAGATACCCCCTATATATTATTTGTCGATTGCTAATTGCAATTCTCTGAACTAACCTGCTCAGATATTGATGAAAAAGTGCTAAGGTGAGAAAGATATTGTTCAATTTTGCTGGGGCGCCAAATTTAAGTTGTGCCCCCCGGGTTGCGAATTTCTGGATACGCCCCTGATGTCGATATTAAGTTTATTATCCAGGTTTCTTGTGAGATCATGAATAGTCAAGATCAGCTGTGATTCGCACGATCTGGCTTTGCGAAAGGCATACCTATGAATAACGAACTAAACGTAAACGTATTGAACGTACTTGTAACGAACACATAACGAACAACAATGCATAAAACAGAACAAAAGTGGGATAAAGTACGTTAGGCGTATATACGATTTACTCTATACGGTGATGTGTGACAAGAGCCTTAATCAGCTAATTTTGTACTAGAGGGTTATTGTTTGCCGAAGATTTCATTTTTTAAGTAATAGATAATTTATTCAATGAATGTTTATTTAATATGTGCTTTTTACATGTGATGTGCGTGAAGCAATACTTCAATATAGCAATGACAGTTTACTCCAAGAAAACACAAGTCACAACGCCTAGTAGGATATGTGTATTATTGAAGTTTTGCATGCTGATTTGGTTATAATTTCAGGTTTTTGGTTATGATTTTATCATGGAGCTATGTGGGTTTACTTTGTTGCTGTTGTGTTGCTGTTGTTGTAGTTGATGTTGATAATGATGTTTGATAGGTTGTCACAAATACGTTAGCCTTGTTGAAAATAAAGAATGTTCACCAAAATAAAAAATAAAAAACCCGAAACTGTTACAAAATATCAGAATAGAATAGTGTCTGGTAATAGACTCACCAGGTATACACTGTATGCAGCGCCCCAAGAAGGAGCATTCGCACAGGGGACCAACGGCTTTACGTGACTTCCGAACCACGGAGCAATTAGAGTAAAGTTTCTTGCCCAAGGAAACAAGGAGACGTAAACCGCCTGGCCCGAGGCTAGAACCCACAACCTCTGTATTAAGAGACCCGTGCTCTAACCGCTCGGCCACGCCCCCCCTCTTATTAGTACCTATGGTACCCACAAGATACAATCCAATCATTCCTAAATAATTGAATGTATATCTTTATTCTTGAGATTTGTTTTATAGAAATGCAAAACAATTGTAATACACATATCGTTGTTGATATAAAAGAACTATATTTTGCTCTCACTTGAGGCATGCCAAATTGTAATTGTATACGTGATTGCTAGTGTAATGATTGAAGATATTCCTTGAGGATAAACATTTACTCGATTTATTACGCAATGCATTGTCTGTGTTGACAAAGATACAAATAACCATATTGACAAGGATCATAATGAAAAGCTTCAGGAAAGACTTGTAGATAGAACATAAGACTTCATGCAGCATTTAGCAATGTTAAGGGGACGGTCCTTTTTCAACGACGAGATGCTGAAATGAGTAAATGTAACACCTGTTATCCCAGGGTTATGACAAAAATAATTTATGGCATTTTATATTTGCTATGAATTAATACTAAAGATAGTGATGAAATTGATTGCAAGATTACATCGTAAGTTATTATCGAATACTCATTTAGTATTTTTACAATTGCAGAATTTGACAACTTTTTTTTATCTCAATATGTTATTTAAGCAAAACTTCAAATTCCCCCATCAGATAATTAAAAAAACATCGCCTTCTGACCACAGGATCCTATCCAAAGATCCTATATAAATAAACACTACTATCACAATAACGCAAAGAAGTAATTGAGATTAAGTATTAGTTGTTACTCGATATATCGTTCCTTGATCTGGCTATAACATGAAAAGAGATCAGACTAACTATATACTTCACTCGTATGTCCTTTGAACTGAATTTTCATAAATTATAATTGACATCATGATATTCCTGCAATAAATAACTAGACATTACGTATACCAATTAGAAAGTTACAGTATGTTCGAAGATGTTGCGACTGATGGAATCATTATGATCGCTGCATTTTTTCACATTATAATCGCATGTATCTAACAGTAGAGTGTTAATTTTTAATCAAATATTGTACGTAGCATATCCACCTATGTTATAAATCATGAATGTATGTATGTATGTAATGGAAAGTCGCCAGAGTCATTCCTATCCACAAGAGGGATTCTAAGTCTAATCCATCCATGTATCGCCCCATCTCACTACTTTCTATCATCAGCAAGGTTATGGAGGCAGCAATACACCATCATCTTCAGAAGTACCTCTTAGGGAATGGCTTACTCTCAGATCGGCAATTCGGCTTCAGACCTCATTACAGCACGGTTGACATTCTAACCATTCACCAAACAATGGTCCAGCTTCTTGGATAAAGGGAAATCATTGCTTTGGGTATCAAAGGGGGTCTTGACCAGGTGTTGCATAATGGTTTATGCTCTTAACGTACTGCAAAGGGAGTGTGTGAAAAATTTTGCCTGGATCAAGGGCTACTTGACAGATCGTTCAACCAAAGTTATCTTGACAAGCCAGTCATCTGATACTACCTCAAACAACGCATCGGTTCCTCAAGGATCAACCTTGTTCTGCGAAATCAAATCTGATGATCCTGTGGCTGTTACTGCAAATCTAAAAAAATATCTGGAGAGGAGGAGGATCTGGACTGACAGGTGGAAGGTCACATTTGAACCATCGCGATGACTATCTCCAGGAAAAGAAATCCAACCAGATCTCACCTACAGTTTGGTGATACTACCTTAGCACAGATGAATGAGCTTCAGATTTGGGAATCACCATTGATAGCAAACTAACCTGGTCAAAGCACATCTCCAACATTGCTTCACGTGCTGGACAAAGGCTCGGAGACCTGAGAAGAGTGGCCAACAAACTTGACCAAAGAGGCAGAGCAACCATCTATAAGGCGCAAGTTCGAAGTGTTATGGAATACACATCGCTTTCCTGTTAAAGTGCCAGCCCAACAACATTCGAATTGCTAGATTCCATCCAGAGAAAGGCACTTCGAGTTATTGGTGTGGATGAGGATGATGCCAGACTAGAGCATAACATCTGTTCGCTACACGAAAGACGTCAGGTGGCAGCAGCTGCCGTCCTATACAAAAGGCACACCAGTCTATGCCCATCCTTCGTGCTCTGCTTCCTTGGCGATATATCATCAGAAGAGCCACCTGATCCAGTCTGCCCATGCCTTGCCATGCTCTTGCCGTTCCTGTATCCAGAACTGTTTCCACTGGCCGGACTTTCATCCACGCAGCCGTGCATATATGGAATAACTTGCAAGATAGTGTAGCCGGTGATATCTCTGATAATGGTGTGACACCCTTTAAGAGGAGAGTGCATGCATATCTGATGTCATGTGTTTAAAGCTTTTACCCAGTACTCCAGTTCTCCTTTTGCTTTGAACCACTGATTAGGCCATGGAAATATTTATCATAGTGCAGTATTAGTTTATGATAGTCTTTGTCTTTCATTTCTTTCATCCACGCCGCCGTGCATATATGGAATAACTTGCAAGATAGTGTAGCTGGTGATATCTCTGATAATGGTGTGACACCCTTTAAAAGGAGAGTGCATGCATAATTTCAGCATTTTATATAAAAAAGTTAGCGTAAAGTTTGCTTGTCTATGATGCTGAATACAATATTTTGAATATGTATTCCTGACGTATTATAACAAGAAAAATAGCCTTGACCATAAGAACATTGAAACAAAAAAACCGGAACAGAGAATTGTTCATATCTAATATATTATGCTAGAGAATTATAATCAATGTCATTCTACTCTGGATGTCAAAACTAATATCATATACGAGATCTTGAGATGTGTCCACTATGTGGCACGTCATTAAGATTGCATTACGCTATAGATTTTGCAAGTTATCTATATTGCCACCTTCATAGGATTTAATAAAACAAGTATCATGTTACCGGACGTTTGGATTTGACATTCCCGTATATTGAGAAAAACCTCATAGCGGATAAAACATCTGCCTAGGTGACACAATTACACGTCCTTTCTTAGATAAACCCTAAAGCACGATGAGCGAAACCCAACCAGATAAGGCAATGCACGTGTCTACAATTACGCCACTCACATGCCTGTAGCAAATTGATTAACGAGCTATTTCTGAAAAGTTCAATACAGGTGATTGTACCGACATCACGTATCTTTGAAATACAGAAAGAGAAAGAAAATTGGTTCGGGTTGTCTGTAGAATATGATGATAACTGTTTTACAAGAGCATTAATGTTGATTAAACGATTGCGTACTAAATTAAATTCTCCTTTTTTTTATAAACTGATAACAATAGGACTCTTTTGCATTATTATGACATTAACATAATTAACATTAACCCTGGTATAGCATATAATGCAAAATACGGATTTGAAGGAGAGCATTGCCTTTTTGCACAAGTTGTTGTTATTGTTTCACGTTACTTTGTATAAAAAGGAAACTTACAACGTTCTCATAACTCTGTTTAATTCATAGCCACATAGGTACAAAAAGGCATTAACGTTGACGTTACGCGATGGTGCCAAATAAACCTTTGCTTTGGGATAAACTGATGACGTAAAGAACATATATAATTAGTTTTAATGTTAACATAGCACCATAAATAAAACGAATATCGTTGTTTTATTCCCTGATAGAACTAGAGGCAACAACACCAGCCAGCAACTATACGGTAAATTATTTTAGTATTCAACAACAGTTTAACTGTGTGTTGCGATTATTTTGCCAACTTGTGTTATTTTGTCAGATGAACGTAATTCGATTTTATCAATCGTTCTTAGAGAAATGGAACAGAAAATGTCTGTGAATATTTAATATTTCTTTCATATGCTTAAACATTAAATAAAATAAAGTAAGTAAAATACCTTGAAAACACAATCAATCTCAAATCGGAAAAACTTTATCCATTGTTCAAATTTGTTTGAAGAAATAAAGAAATATTTCATACAGATATATCTATGTTGATTTAGGGAGTAATTTTATTTCTTACTTCACATGCTTTAGGCATGTCAATTTGCGATTGTATAAGTGATTGTAAAGAAACGTCTGACGGTATTGCTGGTGGGGAAATATTTGCTGGGTCTATAACGCAATGCATCTTTGATTGGCAAGTTTCATTATGAAGGGTCTCATAAGAGTTTTGTAGATGGTTTCTTATTGATATAATATATATTGAAACTGTATTTTAGTGAGACGTATGTGTGGAACACACAATTAAAAGATTTCTCGAAAAATATTTCAAATTCAAGTCTAAGGAAAACAGGCAGAAAACTTTATATCGCCTCTAATAGATTTCAGATTTTATA
>JXSR01S004224.1:119794-129941 GCA_000969725.1 Ophiothrix spiculata
TCTTTCAGTCATATACTTTTTGTTCAATTTGCCTTATTAAATTAGAAACGTACGAGAAAAAAGAGCATCTCACCTTAAGGATCAGCATATAAAATTCAATTCCCCATTGCAATTAACAAGTGAGCGCTAGTTGCTTGGAAGTTATTTTAAACTCGGGATTTCTAACCGTGATTGATTAATCAAATCTTACCAGCCATACAATGCTACATGAATTTGAAAAAGAAATATATGGATTTATATCTACATATGTATATATTGACTAGACGCGATATTTTATTGAAAAATATTGTAAAAATATACCTTTAGGTGACATTATCGTGTTGTAGCTGCTTTTGCGTTTGTCTCATTATATCATAGAATTTCAGCAGAAGGATAATCTGATACATGTTAATTGCTGTCTGTGAAAGGAGGAGTTGTTATCTTAACAGTTCACCGCCTATACATCTTAATAGAGTTGACATTTTCGTCACCACTTATCTTCAGTGCCGTCTCGAAAGTTTTTTTAGCTTTTATGAGACTAAACAATTCCATTCAGAAATAATACCTAGGGAGCAAAACAGGTTTACTTGCAACGAGAAATTATTTTAATGTGTCCTATCTAGATTGGTACTATGAACCATAGGTAACATCACTAGGGTGGACGCAAAATCATTCTGTTGCACGGAACCATGCAGGAGGGGGGTAAAAGTCATAACAGGGGGCAAATTTGTAAATTGGTCAAATCGTGTTCAAAACCATTCTAACATGTTCCTCTCATCATAACGAACCAGAAAATGTATACTTTGACCCCCATCTCCGATGAATGCTTCAAGAGTTATATCCGAAAACATGAAAGGTCAAATCAAGGGTCAAGAGATGGGTCTATGGGAGTCAAACAATTTAAAAGTGTCCGATTTTATTCAGAATGGTCTCAAATTGTTCGTCTTGCAAAACTGTCTGTACAAAGTAATATTTTCAAACGTCTACGGTCAACCGTTGCTATGGTTACAGGTCGATATAAAGTTTTTGTTATTTCCTGTATTTTCACCAATTGGAAATAGTGTTTTTTTTCTTGATACTATAGAAACGATTGATCGAAGACGTTGGAAAATATTACTATATGTAGACAGTTTTACAAGACGAACAATTTGAGACCATTTTGAACAAAATCCGACACTTTTAAAATTTTTGACTCCCATAGGCCCAACATGTGACCCCTGTAATCACCTTTCATGTTTTCGGTAATATCTCAAAAACTCTTCATCCGATATGGGTCAAAGTATACTTTTTCTGCTTCCTTATGATGAGAGGAACATGTTAGAATGGTTTAAAACAAAATTTGACCAATTTTGAAGTTTGCCCCCTGCAATGAATTGTACCCCCCTCCTGCATGGTTCCGTGCAACATAATGATTTTGTGTCCACCCTAGTGTTGTTACCTATGGTCCATAGAACCCAAATAGATTGGACACATTAAAATAATTTCTCGTTGCAGTTTCACCCCTAAAATGGGGTTTTGCTCCCTAGGTATAATGTTTTTATCTGATATCTGGCAAGGCGGTTCAGTATTGTTAATAATTTGTATTAGTACTACAGAAAGCAACATGCAACGGGTCCCTTGTCGTCTTTAGAGACATGCGTCAACAATCAGCCATCTTTGTCGCATTGTATGACACACTACACTGTAAATGAGGTGTTTAGAAAGTAAGGACAAACTGGTGTTTAGGTAGCTTAACATGTTTACAAAGTAAGCATGTCTGACTCTTTCTCAGATTTCAAATAACATTTGCTCATTGAAAACAATGTATACAGTATCATTCTGCTGAAGAGTCTAATGTTTAGATTGTGATTAGACACTAAACATGTTTAGAAAGTATTGACAAACTAGTGTTTTGATTAGTGTTTGAAACCTAAGCATGTATTTCAAAATAAGATCATGTATATATAATGATGTAACTTTCAATATACGGTATAATGTATGATTTTGACAATCTTATCAAATAAACGAAATTTTTCCAAAACACGTTTCTACTGAAAAAGGTGTCGAATTAAGTGTACAAGGAAATGTTTAAATTCAAAACACCAAATTAAAGTGTAAGCACAAACGTTCAACACCTAAAAGAAAGCGTATGATACGCGAACATTTTTAAATAAAATCGTAGCTTATATTGCCAATAAAAAAATAATGACGCGCAAAAAAGGTACACAGCAATAATTTTTCAAAGGTTTCAAAGACCAAGACAGTTTATTAAAATCCCTTATATTGTAAATACATTTATACAGATCGTACTTAATTTTATAGAATTTGAATTAATTGAGTTCACTCAAATCCAACGACCAATGCACCCAATTCCATTCCAAATATATTTTGAACAGAATTGTCTTCAATAATCCCAAATGAACGGTTTGGAAGTGGCTATAGACACGATGATAGTGTCAATTACCTCGCCCAAAATAGCTATAGACACGATTATCGTGTGTGAGAAAGTGACTGGCTATGAAGACGATGCTAACTGATGCTCAAGGGGATGGCAACAAAAATGATGTAAGGAGGAAGGTAACTTGCATTGATTGGTAATATTGTAAAATGTGAAGTTGTCTTTTTGTCCTTTGGTTCATGGCAGACCAAAAGAGAGGAGTAAAACAAACAAGAGGAAGAAAATAATGGGGAGCAAAGTTGTAATATTACCAATGCAAGTCACCTTCGCCCTTCCACTATTTGTGTTGCCATCCACTCCCTCGATAGGGTCATTCACTAAGTCACACTCGATCATCGTGTCTATAGCCATTTCGGGCGAGGTAATTGAAACGATCATCGTGTTTATAGCCATTTTGGGCGAAGTTATTGAAACGATCATCGTGTCTATAGCCTTTTGGGCGAAGTTATTGAAACGATCATCGTGTCTATAGCCTTTTGGGCGAGGTTATTGACACTGACACGATCATCTATTACTATATTAAAAGCAAGATGCAAGCAAGCAGAATGACCCAAAAATATCGAATTTCATATCGTTCTCAGGAAATGAATTGTGTGTTTCCTGTCTTCTTTTATAAGGTTCGTGAGGTTTAAAGTAGGCCATTTCTTTCCTTTATATGCAAACGATTTGCGCTTTTAGGATAGCTACGTTGGGTTATACTGGCACTAACACAGAGTTGTTCCAAAATACGAGTAAATAAAAACACATACATTTCCTTTAGCAGCTGTGATAAAATTAACTGAAATGCCATTGTGTTATATCCAATGACAAAATGATATAACGGTCATTAAGGCTGCTTTTAAAAAATACTATACCTATTCACCGGCTGAATAGCAAAAATAAACCAGATTTGACAGCAGCATTTGATTTATATCTCGAAAACTAAAGTTAAAGAAAGTACAATAATAAACCTTCTTTACTTTACTTCTTCAGATAATCAGGCATCATATGGCTCTGTTTTCTGTTTGTGGTTTTATGTTATCTATTAACCTTTAAGTGTTAAGTGATTCAAGAACTTCCTTTGCATGCCGAAAAAAAGTTGCCTGAAATATATATTAAGCAGTTATAACAACTGATAAAATATTCAGAAACATGAAAAATTCATATTGAAAATAAGTAAGAATTTCACCGTAATAAATATTGAATACAACACAAATATCCTTTAATCATCCGCTTTAGAATATGTAATCTACTATGTCCGTCTAGGATTTCTCATTTGATACCGCTGCGTATCGAAGGCAAACCTATCATTCTTATAATTCTGAATTAGTAAAATCTTCCGACTTGCATGCAAGCAGTATCAAATATCAATCTAGACTCAATGAGGATGACATTTTAATTCCGTGATTGAAAAATAAAGCGAGTTTTGCATGAAACATAAATCATGTGTTCATCTGAATTGTTGTAGCGAAATGTCATAATCTACATGTATATAAAATTTAAATCAATAATATTACTATTAAAAATTATTTGGTATTTTGTCATTTAATGTTACAAAGGTGTAAATGTCACTTTAAAATTTTGTTCATCTATTAAACGGTTTTTTTTATAACTTGATTTCCCTAATTTTCTCTTTGAAAGAGAAAAATAGTGAACTTAGTCAAATTTTTAAGAAAAGATATGCCACGCACAATCAGTTAGAGACTTGATTTACATCAATAAGTCTAAGTACGAAGCACCCCTGATTGAAAATTATATAAATTTTGATATGAAAAGGTAAAACGTGTTTCCAAACCTGCTATCATGACCATTTTCAATTATAGAGTTTAAGAATGTGTAGTCTTTTATAGTTTTATATATTGTACAATATATGCAGCTCGATATGTAAAAACCTATTGTATTTGCAACATATGTAGAAAGTAAAAACGAAGCAAAGACCTAAAAGGATTAAACAATCAATGTACATGAAAGTCATCGTATAGAAATAAAAAAAAATTTGCAAAAAACAAAACAAATTGAAGATGTTGCTTCTTTGGGTACCGCGTGAGTCAATAACATTTTACATTTTTAAAGTGTTTGTAATTTTTTTTTGATTAAACGGTGACGGGAGTTCTTTGACACATAAATTACTAAGCTGTCATAATGGTGAACTAACTGTATGCTAATTGCATCGATATTTCTTTCAATTATTTTTTTGAAACCATACAAAAATTTTACTGATTTACTGTATAAAGTAACAAAGAGAAAAACAGAAAGTTTGGCAATTTTAGGGTGATTTCGCCCAACGTTGATGAAGTATTCATCCCTACCAACGTTGGGTAAATCACAAATAATACTGTTGGGCACACATCCCTGCCCTAATGTTTGGAAAAACTATTTGAGCAGAAACGTGAGTCCATTTGTCATCTGTGGGGTAAAGGCGATACAAAATTTTGGCAAAAGTGTCTGATCTACAGTGCTTTTTTAGTTTGCCAAACAGTTGGTAGGGGTATATATTTACCCATTTTGTTCTCTCTGTGGGATCACCTTTATTTGTGTACCGACATTATATTCTTTTTCTTTTTATATATACAGGACATTTTTTATCCTTATTGCCATGCTGATATCATATTCTGATTATCTCAAAAGTGTGAGGAACAGTCTTACAAACACCGTGTAATTTTCATGCTGATTGTATTTAAATAATTATGATGATCATGATCAAAAGAAAGATAGAAGATAGAAAGAGACTGTGTTGTTATTGTATTAATTTGGTTTGAAAGTCGGTAACTAATGCATTCAAAGCTTAGTATCAATATTGACATTTGAATATGAATGTTGTCTTAACTAGTAAATGGAATATAAAGCATGTAATCTAATTTATCTGAAAGTCTACAAATCTCTCTGGCGGAGTAATTCCTGAGTATTTATCAAATGAAATGTCAAGAAATAAATTCAGACATTCAAATGTACTTTTTTAATTTGTATTTTGTTACACATCATAGCTCAATTTTAAGCTTTTTTCAAAGTCAGATTGACGCGCGAATTTATGAACACAATCTGCACTTCGGAAATGTACATTCATCTAGATGCATTTAGATTTTGACGCTCTCGTGTGGAAAGCCCCAATTACGACATGCTAGATCCAGCAGGTATCATTATCTGGCATGTGACAATCAAAGCCATACAATTCTATTCTTCTCTGCCCTGATTTATTTATTATAAATGTTCACTAATGTTAAAATAGTGGGTGATATAATGAACTGTAACAGATACCGTCTTTTAGTAAAACGGTGATGCTTCTCAACTACATTTATGGCATTATTGTTATTGTACAGTATATTAAATGTTTAGAAACAATAATTTTCGTCAACTGTCTTTCAGTATCAAATATTTCCAGCAAAAATTACAAACATGTTTTCAAAGGTGCATTATATGACTCCACTGTTGAACTAACTCAGAAAATAGACAATATTTAAATTAGAATTGCAATATGATTAAATATTTTATCAAATTCATTATTTGAATTCACTAACATTGTAGAATATTTCATTATATTCACACATCGATTCTTATAAACGCGCTTACATATTTTATAAAGAATTGTATGTCAAATGTATCATTCTTTTGCCACCTTTGTGAGATGAATTATTAATTGTAACCAATAAGACGTGTTATACCCAGTGGGTATTGGTTTCTGACAGGTAACAATAATAGCTTTCGGCAAAGGATTCTATCTATAAATAATTATTTACTGAAATGCCATGCGCTTTATTTTTCTCTATCATAGTGAGGCCGCAGGTAAATTTGGAAATACGTTTTTTCTAAAATTAACAGTGCGATTGCAAATACTTGTACCCTTCGTATCCATTTTAATATTATATACCTTTAATTTCACAAATCGAATTCCACTGACATGATTGTTAGTACAAAATACAGCAGCAGGCCAAATGTGGACTTCCCTGTTCAACGAGAAACCGTAAAGTTGATAAGTTGACCTAATGATAATTTTCACTTGTGCTCGAACATAGGTAGTCTATATTTATTTTATAGCAAGATATCACTTTGGTTTTATTTATGCAGTCCAAGTACAAGTAATTGCTGAAGTCACCAATACATCTGTAAATTTGTTCTATATCATGTAGAATGCGTTTATTATGATAAAATATCGTATTCATTTGTCAAATTCAATCTGATAAACCGTTAAATTATAGATACCATCATTTCCACAAGATTGACAAATCATACTTAATACCCGACATAATTTATAATACCAATATGTTAAATGTCGCTTCTTACACACAATTTCAGGAGAGTTAACAGCCAACTTTTCATAGCATTTTAAACGTTGCCATGCATGACAACTAGCTTGGTGCATACGATATCTTGTACATTATCTTGCCCTTCCGGCGGCTTTTCCAATGGGCATGGAATCTGACGTTATATGACAAATGTTACTCGCTCCCTTTTAAACACCATTATGTACACATTATGAATTTGTTTAGTTTTGTGTTTTGACATTTGAGCATTCATCTTTACACGATTATCGGAATATATGAATCACATTTTCATTCATATCAAGTTTGTTTGCAATGTTTCACCACAGACAATCAAAGAGACAAGATGTATTATAAGGGGTCGCTGTAAAACTCAACCGGCGGCTGACCGCCAGGAACCAGCGTACTGGCCGATTGTCATAGATCAACAATACACTCTTAGAAAGGAAGGATCAAATATGAGACAAAATTTTTAGATATCAAATATGAGCTTACCCTTTAAGGATCAAAGTGATCCAAAAATAAGGATCACAATTCTTGATCCGAAAAAAGGATCAAATATTTCTTATGAAAAAGATCTGCCTAAAAACATCTCACTGAAGTGACCCCTGCAGGGTTTGAACTCACGCCGCACGCACACCATTTTATTACGAGACCAACGCTCAAACCACTCGGACACGCCGGACAGGCAGATGTCAAGTGTTGTGAAATAATCGTATTTATACATTGTATACATTCCCGGCTATGTAGTGGATATGGGTGTACTCAAATATGAAACAAAAGATCACGTTAGATCCAAACGCGGTATTAAATATATCAAAATATATCCTTTGCGTATCAAAGTAATCCAGAAATACGGATCAAAACTTTGATATTGTAATCAAAAAGGATCAACATAAAATGATCCTAAAACCGGATCAAAAATGATCCTGGTGAATTTGATCCTTTTCTATATATTGATCCGAAAAAGGATCAAAACGATCCACGTTTGATCAAAAGTGATCCTTAAAGGATCAAAATAAAATGATCCGGAAAACTACTCGTATATTTGATCCCGGCCTTCTAAGAGTGTAGCAACATCGGCGGTTCTGGGCAGTCAACCGCCGTTTGAGCCCCTAACTGAAACATAAACTGGTCAGTCTGAATAACTTAAAGTTATTTTTAAGTGAAAGATGATTTTAATCATATTTAAAAAGCATATTTCGTTTTATACAATGTTGCCTTATCAAAAAATGTTATGCAAACCAAAATGAAGTCATTCAGAGATTAAGGAAAGTCAGAAGACATTGACACTATAAAATTCAGTACATTACATACGGTAATGCAACTTGTTAAAGATAAAGTAGGTAAACCAAGTATCTAGACAAAATTTAAGATAGATGTCATTTCATAAGCGCTGATGTAACTCAAATGGCAATGACAATCCACACATTATCAGAAAGGCTTTGATGTCAAATCTCAAAGGTAGCAACAATCCGGAAATAGCACTTATGTAAGACGGTCTCCATTTAAAATGTAACGCGTCATTCAATGATTCTTATGTTGTACTCAAGGGTTACTGTATGCTGAACTAATGTTTTACAACGTGGGTGTACTTAAGTGTTAATACTTCTGGAGCCTGTTGCGATATTTATCCAAACACTTCAATAAAGGATTTATATTTGTCTACATGAAGTGGGATTTTAAAAATTTAAAGATTATTGCCATGTTTCCATCTTTCATGATTAAAAGGAGTACCTGTAAAATCCACGCATTGCTATAAATATAGTTTGAATCTATCAACTAAAATGCATACAACTCCACTATCTTTTTTGGATAATCATACACATAATGTGTCAATACAAATGCGATTGGTATTATTAATGCAAATACAGTATAAGATTTTCAAGTTCTTATTAAACTTCACTGGGTTTCCAGAAGCCAAGCTATGGTAGAAATAAATTCAGATGTAGATGTAAAGAAATACATAGATATTTGAGATATCAACAATCGCACTAAGCATAAACCAAATGGTTTTTTGGAGCTTGATAATCCATGTTATAAAATAGCAAATTGCTTTGATATGAAACTAGACTGTATTCAAACGTCTAATTTTCTGCATAATTCTGCATAACATGGATCATTTCCATATCTTGTTTTTATATAATATTGGCTGGAATAAAAAATCCAGCATGAAAGTATGTCTCAAAAATGTAAATAATATATGCATAACCAACGCTTCAGGAAACGTGACGGAAATAATTTGGTCACTATATCACCATACCGAGTATATTTTACACATATTGTAACTAGCCTCCAGTAATATCTAGTTTCTCATAGATGGAATGCAAAATCATGTGGTTTGACAAATACGCATTGTTGCTTAATATTTCAAGACTCAACCTCACTTTATTAAGCGTCGTTTACTGGTGTTATATTTTAAATGCATGAATTTTTATATTATGAAAATTAATATCTTATTTAAAAACAGCAAAAAAAAGTTTGCACGACTCTTCTTGCAAATAATTATGATATTGGTAGGATGTCAAATAGAGAGGTTAATATTTTAATCAGTCAGACATTTCATTGTTTTAATAAATCAGATGTATCATAAAACGTAAAACTCAATCTCTTTTAATGGAGAAAGTATGACGTGAAACGTGACATGAAGATGTTTACTTTATGTGCAACGGTTTTTTGCTATTTGCGATATGTATATACATTTGTATTTAATGCAAACAAATTCAAAGATCTTTAGCACAAAAAAAATCTTCATTTAATTATTATATCCATAACCAGTTCATAGTTCACACATATACAATGTATTTGTATCATTATTCTATTCTTACTGTGTTTAGGAAGATACGTGGAAAATGTGGTCTCATATATATAATGCCCGTTGCAGCTAAAACTTTATATAAACAGACACATACCTCATATGAATAGTGGTTAACTTTAAAAGGCTGTTCATTGCATCTCCAATAAAATCGCTTACATGTATATTCTAATTAAAACAGCTGCATGATGTATGCTATTTCTATGTGTAATTTTTCAAACAAAGCACACGATAAAAATTAACAATGCAATAGAAACAACTATATAATTAGCAATTGATAACAAGTATAAAACTATTCATACAATACATTCATTATTCACTATTCAATGCATCGCTGTATCATATGCAATATTTACCTTTACATTGTAAAATATAGAAAAATTAGTTCCATGCCCATTGGTTCTGTTTTGATTTTCTTATTTAATCTATCACCTCCAAAATAATAGGGAGGTACAATAACAAGAAAGGTGCCCTATGATTCAGAATACAAAAAATAAAAACTACATTTAAAACATGAGTGCTAGTTGTTTTGCAGGTAATTTATTTCGCGACTTTTCACGGTGATTGATTTAATTTAATTTAATCTTGCCAACGTACAATATGACATAATATATAAAGCTATCTACTGAACATTTGAATAAAAGATTGTTTTCCAATGTAATTTGAGTAACATACTCTATA